>JAOTQK010000018.1:18755075-18767145 GCA_025642025.1 Rhododendron ferrugineum
GGAAGAAGAGATGGGGTCCCGCTTGACTTTTTTGAGAAATGGCCAGAGGCTAATTTGATGAATAATGTTAGGAAAGTGATTTTCACAATATATTTTTTCATGATAGCACTTTAAAATTTGTTTTTTTAGTGTAAAAATTAGAAAATTGATTTTGATACTTCAGTTTTAGCCACTGACACTCCACTTTTTCATGATAGCACTCTAAAATTTATTTTTTAGTGTAAAAATTAGAAAATTGATTTTAGCACTTCAGTTTTAGCCACTGACACTCCACTTTGTGTCTTGATCATATGAAAAAACAAAACTAAAAGTGGAGTGTCATTGGCTAAAAGCGGAGTACCAAAATCACATTCCTGAAAATTATACTCACTCCGTCCCAACTTAAGTGTCCACATTTCTATTTTGGAATGTCCCAAAATAAGTGTCATTTTCAAAAAATAACCATCAAAGTATGTCAAACTTCCAATTTTACCCCTAAAAAGTAACATTCCCTTCCTAATTGATTTGACAGCTTTTAATATTCGTTTCATTTTTAGATTGAAAATATATTTTAATTTATAATATTTTTCATGATTTTAAAAACTTTGTCTAATAAAACTAATTGAAATCTATTAAACAAGATCCATATTGCATATTTTTTGAAAACCATATTAAAAGATATAAGCGATTTCAATACATATAATTAACTTCATAGTCTTTAAGGTTAATTTTGAAAGTTTGGAGCAAATTTTTTAAATTCTTTAATAGCACGATTTCCCGTAGAGGACACTTAAATTGAGATGGAGGGAATACCGGAATACATAGCAAGACACACTAAAAGACAAATGTTAGAGTGTCATCATAAATAATTGGAGTGCCAAACTCATTTTTCATAATGTTACTTTCACAAGTTAACATAAAACAACGGGTGGTTTTAAAATCACTCGATGTATATTAGGCCCCGATCCGTTAAAATTCTTATTTTTTGAATACTTATTTTTCGCTTTATGAGACAGGTTATTTTCACACAATACATCATCTCTAATTCAAAAAAATAAATATTTATTTAAAAAATAAATACAATACTTATTTTTCTTAACGGAACATGGCCTAAATCTTTTTATTTCGCAAAATTCACTTGCATTGAATAATAAAACTCAAACAATAAATAGGTGTTATCCATATAGAATACTCATTACTAGCAGACTTTCGCCGTGATTAGAGATATCCTAACAACCCCTGAGTAGCCACGACGCCCAAGTGTAATATCCAGTCTCCTAATGATGACATAAGAGCATCTCCAGCAGGGTAGTCATTTCCTCTGGCGAGACAGATTTCCAAGCGAAACCATCAAAAAAATCGAGTTTCCAGCAGCCTCGCCACGAACTCGCCAGTTGCCCTCCTCGCTCCAGCCCCTCGCTCGTCTGAGCGAGTATGGAGGCTCGCTTGGCCAGACAGATCGGAGACGGTGGCTACTCTCTGTTTTCCGGCGACAGCTGCTTCAACGGAGACTTAATCCTAAAATCGTTTTGAGCCCAGAGAATTGTAGATATCGTCGAGACAATTCCAACGCCACCGATCCCGTCGGCAACTGAGGTCACCAGAGCTCTCATGCGCCGATCAAAGACCGCGCGTGAGAGAGAGTGAGATCTACTCTCGCGCGTGTTGGTCACGCGCCCGTCTCAAAATATTTTTTTTTTACTTTGTTGAGGTTCTCATTGAGGCTATTGGGTGGTGGACATATTTTGTGGCTAGCCAAGAGGGAAATCCTATGGTAAATGGCTAGAATTATGGTTCCATTGCTGGAGATGCTCTAACTAACCTCTTCTCAATTTTTCTTTTTCTATATTTGAGTAAATTTTCCTGACACCCACTGAAGTTTGATGGTACTGCGATCGTTTTTTGGATCTCTAAAAATGAATCTCTCTTTTTGCGCTTGATTTCTAATAAGTTTTTCTTTTAAATTATAATTCTCATTTCTCTCTCTTCTAAACGCAAATCAAACAAGGGATAGGACTGTAAAATGAACAGAACCAGTTGCGAACTGTTCGAAACTTAATTTGGTAAAGACTTGTTCGAGTTTGATTTGTCTGCTAAACGAATTGAACTTGAGCTTCAGTTGTAGGCTCTTTTAATAAATTCGAGTCAATCCTGAACCTAGTAGCTAGTAATATTTGGCTCGTGAACAAGTTCGAGCTTGAGTCAAGCCTAGACCAGTTTGACTTGAGCTCGGCTCGTCATATTTTCATTGGGCTCGAGTTCGAATTCACTAAAAACTTAACGAACAAACCTCAATATCCTAAAACTTGATCGGATTGGCTCGTTTGCAGATCTAAAAAGGCGCAACACTGCGATCTTGTAATATTTGCTTAAGAAGTTTTTTTTTTTAAATCATATCTACTTAGAGAAATTCTAAGTGCAAAGGAAATCTACCCGAAAATTATCCCGAAAGAGCAAATCAATGGTACAGATTCACTTTGACGTGTATCTGTACTGTTGATTTGCCCTTTCGAGGTAATTTCCAGGTAGATTTTTTATGTACCTAGCACTCGGGTTGGTGCTGTGCAGTGGTGTGCGCAGCACCGTGCTGCGCACCTTCAAGCCGTCGGATCGTGCATCCGACGGCTTGAATCTCACGATCCAACGGCTAGGAGGTGCGCACCGCACCGGTACTGCGCACACCACTGCACAGCACCATCCCTAATTCGCCTCGACACATTGTCATTGTGCACAGGGCCGGCCCAAGTGTTTTATTACCCAAGGCCAAAAAAAAAAGTGTCTTGAAAGAGTTAATACTTAACAATTTTTATAGTAACAATCACAATACAAGAAAATCAAACACTAATATAAAGTTCTACTAATCATTACATATGAACACAAACCCATGTAGTAAAAAATATTTCATCCTATTGAGCTAACTCATTACCTCAAATTGGACATTTTTTTCTATTGGGCTTAAAAAGAGTCCTCCTCAAACTCAAGTAGTAAAAATATTGAAGTGCTCCTAAAATTTGGGATTTTTGAAATGCCCAAGACCCAGCCTGTTGGGCCTGGGCCGGCCCTGATTGTGCAATCTCTATTTAGGGAATATGACAGCCTAGGACGTGTTTTGATAATTAATACCCGTTAAGAATATGCTGAGAACATTTGTTAATACTGAAATTGTCCTCAGCGGATATTAATTATCAAAACATATCCTTGGCGGTCATTTTCCCCTCTATTTATCTGCCGACAAACACTAGAAAAGGGCCTCAGATCAGATTTGTTTTTTTGCTTTCTCTCTTTCTTTTCCTTTTTTTGTTTCCAAACGGTCAAGGAGGAATCTGTTTAAACGTGAACTTAGGAATTACCAGCGGGAAACGATTCGGTACTCGGTAGATAGTAGCTGTATTCCCGGGAAAGCTAAAAAAAAAAAATCGAAAATCCTATGGACACCACGTGGGGCCCACTCTAAATCCTGTATGGATAAACAGGTTTCTCTCACTTATCTTTTTTTCTAGTCATTTAGTATATTTATAAATTGATAGAATCCTAAACGCTCTTTTATAGGCAGAGAGATGACCAATTTTCTTAGTGAACGTTGATACTTACTTCCCATCAAAGTAAAGTGCGTTTAGGAAATAACTTTTTTATTTGACCAATAAAATAAAAGTATAGACATAAAGATACGAAGAATCTTACTCCATATTAAACCCACAATTCATATGTCCCACAATTCTTATTTGTGGAATTTTCTTGAATTTACATTGATAATAAGGATCAATTGTTTTATAAAATTCACGGAGAATATCAACTGTGTCACTAATCATGTTAAGAGATATCAACAAACGCATAGTCGTATGTACGTATCTTGAGGTAAATTGATCTTGAGTTTATTTTTTATTTTTAAATAAATGTCCTCCGAAGTAATATTTATTCAAATTCGATTAATATAATTTTAAACATAATTGATATCTTGATGAGCTCTAAAAATGAATAATCATAATTAGGTCCAAGAAAATCTATGATCCAGCCGGACGCCCTACTCTAATAAGTAATAATCATTGAGATGAAATTGGATAATCTTCTCTGTTACCTTTTTTTATTGCTCAGCTCTCCTGAGCCACATACCATTTATTAATCTACCCAAATAATACAGGGGGAGAGGAGGAACGGGACACAAAAATTTGACGCGAGACTAACAAATGCGAATTTTTTTTGAATAAAAACAAAAAAAAATGAGATATCTTCTCTACATGTTAGCGTTTTTTCCCCCTCAACGACAAATGTCAGTAGCTTTAGTTATAGTTAGCGAGATTTGAATTCTGAACCATTACATTTACAGTAGGTCAATAGTTCTCGCCAATAGTATAGTATTCTATCTACTCGAGCTTGATACCTATACTACTAGAAGTCACATGGGCTTTTAGAGCCTAGGTCAAGTTTGAGGTCTCATTTATTGGGAGAGAGAAAGCTCTTTTTTTTTAGTGGAAGGGATGTGCGTAGAGTTTAAGCTGCTAATCGTTAAAAACAACAACGGGGATTATTGACTTTGGAAAGTCTTACCATTATTTGACCACCCAGCCATGCAGTGGGTATGGATGTTTGGAAATCCAGACTCAAACGTAATCACATAATTACCCAACTAATTCTAATTTTGTACCTACCTTATTATTATTGTCAATTAATTAATTAATTAATTAATTTTTTACTTCGGTCGCCTTTTATCATAGGCATAGCTGCTCTATCTTATTTTTGCAAGAGATACTCTTTAGTCTCTCATATATTATTGCCTTTGTGCTCCCGTCATTGTTTCGAGTGCCTCTATAATCAATGATATATATATTTTTTATTTTTCTAAATTCATTTTTCGCCGACATTTTTTTTTTTTGATAGGCAACAAAATTTTATTAAGAAAACTTGACAAATGGTACATCAAGTTGCGGGAGGGAAGGGGATTCCAACCAAGGTTGGAAGACAGAGAACCAAGGCCGAAACACCTTAGGGGCAGAAGCCCAAAACACCTACACTATCGTATACATTTTACAGCTATCTATTATCGTCGACGACTTTTGTCGATGTCATTTATTATTGATGATTATTTTCATTTCGGCAGTTACACTGTGGCCGCCAAATTATTCATGTCGGCCCATTATACATTAAGAATTTGCATCCATTTTACCTTAGATTTACTCTATGGTATCATATATTACTGCTTCATCCCCGCTCAAGAATCATAACCACCGATGAACATTACCTCCTCTCTCTCTCTCTCTCTCTCCAATATCATTGTCAATCACCTCCAACGAGTAAATTTTGAACAATAAACAGCCAAATCAACCAATCATTCAATCAATGTCTAAACACCGGCAACAAATTAAACATTTTTCTGGGGATCAATATAGGACAAAACATGTACTATAATACTAGCATTCAATGAACAACTAAAAACGGAAATTTCATGACTAAGAAAATGACAACAAAAAGTTAAGGAGATGGGTATGCAGAATGGACCTGCTGCTGCTCTGCTTCGTTGGGGAAATCTAAGATTCCAGTTCTTTTTTTAAGTACTCCACTAGACACTCACATCTGCAGGACTGCACCTCCGCATACTCATACTCATATATATAGGCTAGGTGAAGGCGGTGAATAGTAAGTATATTGTTGCTGCCGTGATGGTCTACTTCATAACGAGGAGATTGTAGGTGATTGGATGATTCCAATTAGTCAAGGCATCATCTCATCTTTTACAGTACATGGTTATATACAAAAGTTTGTTGCACGGCCGTACAAGGTACGAATAAAGCAGCTGATACCTTTAAAAGGGTGGCTGTCTGATATAGTCGAACAATGTTGGTGAAGGTGAGGTAAGGAGGAAGGAACATCGAATCATGGAAGTTGCCGTTTTTAGTATTGCACGTATTTGGATTTCATTTCTTCATTTAAGTAAAGCAAAAAAAAAGAACATATATATACAGACGCGGATCAAAACACAGGTGTGTCTAGAACATTCGATAACATGAGCCTCACACAATGCACATGGGATCCTCACGCTTCAACCAGTTGCGAACACATCTATCTGTATTTGGATTTGTGTCCTAACATGTGTCCATGTCGTTTCCGAAAGTAGAAACGCACAACAGCAAAAACAGAAAAAAATTGCAAATTTAAGGCCGTAGACAATAAACTAAACTAAGGGACTCCTTCCCTATCCATAGTAAGAATTGAGTAAGATCAGGGGTGGCATCATGGAGAAAGAATCCTTTCAGACATGAGAAATTACTAGCAATGCAGTTCAAATTAAGTCGTTAAACATTAGCAGCTGGACTGGATGCCTAGATGAGGTGCTTTTCTGTCAACCACGGGTCCACGATGCTCAGGTATTCTAGTTCCCCTGCTGCTTCCCTTACCACGAATTGGAAACAACATAGCAAAATAAAAAAGATGGCCAATAAATCAGATTTGTTAAATAACGCTTAACTGCCCATCAATTACAGCATATGTAGCTTCCAAACTTAACCTGATTAGCTAGGAGTTAAGTTGACCTGAAAAGTAGTAATCAAGATTACTGACCCCATTAGTAGCAAACATACTCTGAACGAAGTTGTGCATATAGGTCACAAACATCAAAAAGCTTGTAAGGTGGCAACCTAACATTCAAGAAACGCATTACAAACATGAACTTCAGAACTACAATACCACCAGCGCATACTTTGGATTAATCACCTCCGACTTGCCTCTTCCACGAATCCTCGACAATTAGTTCATCCACACCCCAATCTTCGTAACTGGAAAAACCACAGAAATTGACAAGAGTATTGTTAACTGTTAAGAGGAAAAAGAAAAGGTTTTAAAAAAAACATTTTCGGAATGATGGTTGAAGGTTGAAACACTAGAATTCTCTTCGGAATTGTTATCAATTTAGAAAGAAGGAAATGATAAATAGATGGGGATTTACCTTCCATCAGGCAGGTAGCGGCGAATGGTGAAAGGTATCTTCCGCTCTCGTAGCTCCTTCATTGCAATCTAAAAGAGCAGATGAACAAGTAACCAAAAGCTAATGAAGCTACAAGGTGAACGCTAAACTAGAGCATGATTTACTTGTATGTGAGCCATGAACGATGCCTACCTACTAGCAAACTGTTCTTGTATTTTTTTCCAGAAAAGTAAGGTGAGAAACAGGACCAACCGGAATACGACATATTGAGAAAGAACGAAGCACTTAGAAACAAGCGACAGGCAGATAATTAAAAATAATAATTACAACAATAGTGGGACTACCTTCTGCTAGTGTAAGTGCACAATACTTATAGCTAAAAGCAATGACAAGGTATAATCAATCGTCTTTTACTTTTTCTTTTGTTTTGGAAGAACATACGAATCCAAAGACACCAACCTAGAATATAAATACATGTCTCACAGATAAACAGAAGATTGCAGCACTACTTCAAAGTGTGAACACTTCAGGGAAAAAACCCTTTGAGTTCTTGATTCAGGGGAGGGTCCAAAGCCTTGGTATTTGGGGTCAAATGAGTCTATCTTCCACACCCACGCAACAGTCCAATATAAACTGGTAGAATGTCGAATTAAGAGGTAAAACCAAACCGATAGACAAGGTAGGTTAGGTGTGAACACACGGAAATGCCACACAGCATCACCTCATCATCACCTCATCATCACCACTCCAGTTCTGTCAAAACATGAAGGCCATATGTCAGCCCCGTGAAGGAAAACAAGCCCTATGCCCGGTGACCCACACTTGCATCCAACTAAGGTACGATTATTCCTTTAGATGACGGGGCCCACAAGACATCTGCTCGGTTCACCCAGGCTCACATCCCAAATGATTGGTCTCTGGAAGAGAACTCTAACATCTCCATAACAGCCTAGATAGGGAGAAGGTCCTAGAAGCCTCGCTCTGGATCCCTACATGTGGTTATTTAGGTTGCGGGATAGAGTTGAGGTTAGTCAAGGTGCTTCATCATCCCCAATCTTCAGACGACTTACACCTTGTCCATTTTAGAGAGATTATTGCAACGACCCAAAGGTCTAATGCACGCACGAAAAGCAGGTGGGAATTCTCTGAGTTATTGAAACAAGGGTGTTGAGTCTGCTGTCCCCATGTTTCGACCCTCTTGCATAACTTTTACTATAACACAGAGGATCCCAACACCCTCCTCCATCTCTGGTGCGAGTTCCCCAGCAGTCTAAACCGCCATCCACTCTCTACCAACTAAGACCGCTTCTTGTCTCACCTCCTTCACTGGTGACTTCTATCCATCCCAACGCAGAGTGAAAAAGTCTTCCCAGAAGGCCCACCATGGTCACCCTCCATCAACCACAATACACCATCAAGGGCAGCACCAACGAGAAGAAGCAATGAATTTTACATCCAAAGGGGAAAAAGTGGGCAAAATCGAGATAATAACAAGATATCGGTGATATGATGGAAAACAAAGACGTAGTTGTAATACGGTCCTGAAATTCATCGGCAACTGCAAATAAAAAAAATAACTCTTATTGGGCAACTAGTAACAAAAGGAAATTACCTATAAAAAAAAAAAAGGAACCTGGGAACTTAATATACTAATCCCTGAAACTTACAGAGGATGCTAATTAACTTCTTCCTGACACCTTATGAATAAAAGAGCCAACATTGGAATTGAAGTTCTCTCTTTTCTTTCTGTCCACAGACATTACTTGCCCAGCTAAAAACGCAGAGTTCAAATATATTACCTTGTGCTAACTATTTTACGTGCCATGTTCTAATGTCGTGAAAAAGGTATTAAGTATTATATGCACGTGAAGGTGCAAGGCGCAGTCAAAGAATAAAGAAACAAGTAATTCTAGGCATCCATCGATGCTGTTACAGAAGGTCACTGCTAACCTCAAGTGGATCAGTTTCACCTTCCAATTCAACCATCACGGGCGCATTCATGCTGCTCACAGAAAGTCATAATACATCATCAACTCAATTTTTTATATCCAACAAGATTCAAAACCTAAACACCAAATATCTTACCTGATTTGCAGCGCACGAGTACCCAAAATTCTTGCACGTTCATACTTTGTCATGTATTTCGATGTCTTTCGAGCTCGTTCTTTTGGTTCATCCGCTCCTTTGTCATCAGTTTCAGCTAAAAGGGGATCAGCAGTGTCCTCATTGTTCTCATTATCTGCTTCCTCTTCTGCCCCTTCCTACCAATATCGAACAACCACAAATACTTGAAATCAGCCATATACCAGCAATAAGGCCCAATAATATTGAAGGCACGTCAAGTAAGGATTTCTCACATCGGGCTCAGGCTCTTGCGGCTCATCCTCGTATCTACACAAAGGAAAAACTTATCAACACCTAATACAAATACCAACCGACTACTATTCTAATGCACAAACCTCAACAGAAATTATTAGACGGTTGAAAACCACTCATGTGCAGTCCAACAAACATATTATCATATTACATCACTAAACAGCATTCATCAGGCCTCAGGGAATAATCAATTGCTCAAATATCAAGATTCAGTACCTGTAAAATGTCGCCAACTCACCAGTCAACCAATTTACCATCATATGACGCCATATTTGATACAACTCCATGGGGTTTAATGATACCCATTGAGCATCAAAATGATCATTAGTTGCCACAAGCATATTCAGTGAACTTAGTCGAAACAATACCTTCGTAAGGTATGAAAAAGTCATTTGAACTTTCAAAAACTGTACAAGCACAGGTGATAGCCCACTGATTTTCTCAGACCTCCTCACAGAACCAACAAAACAGACGCTGATTCCATCATCAATAAGAAACGAAGGATACAACTTTGATGGAAGGGCTACAGTATTTGGAGTGTTTAAGGCAACGTCCTCTTAGTGTAAATAATCACATGATAGTAACCGTATCATCAAAATCCAACCCAGCAATTACAGCCTTTGTAAAATAAAGCCTTGCTGGGGCTCACAACCTCAAAGCAATAAACAAGTTATAGCCTATAGGTCTCCAAACCCATGTTTTATCCGAAGGGCTTTCGCCCCGAGTAAATTAACCTAAACACGCCCACATGTTTGGTCTAATCCAGAGTCTCGATTGAAACCCTCAAGAATTTAAAAACAGCTTAGGAACAGTAGTTCAAGTCAACAGAAAAATTACGCGGCGATTGTAAACCCTAAGCCACAAACAACAAATAGAAAGCACACAACCCAAAGCTAGACAGAAGAGGAGAGAGAGAGAGAGAGAGAAAATAAACGAACCCTCCGTCCATGTCGAAGTCCCCATCGTCGGCCATCTTCTGCAAAACTGATGAGTAGGCTCTCGTTCTTTCCCTTCTTCCTTGTGGAAAACTTGTTACGGAGTTGCGCCAGTTAACTTTACATATACACATATTATATATATATAGATTGGGCCTGCTCCGCTGGTGCCCGTAAGCCCGAATTTATAGCCGACCCTGTTTGGATAAGCGGGTAAGGCTCTGTTTGGAACTCAGGAAAAGAAAGGGGAAAAAAGATGGAGTAAAATAATTAAAAAGTATAAATGAGAAGAAAAATTGAAGAGAAAATTGGGAGGAACGTTGAATTGGAATTTGGAATTTTCCATCTCTTCTTTGAGAACCAAACAAGGGAACATTTTTTTTTAAAATTTTTTTTCTTTCTTTTCCGCTTCTTTCTACAAGTTTCAAACAGAGACTAAATGTGAAAGCGTGTTTACCTTTTCTTTTTCTTTTTCTTTTTAATACTGGAGGCATGTTTACTTGTTTAGTTGATGATTTTGGTGCCAAAATTCCAAAATACAGAACCACACTCACTTGGAGTATTGAATGCTTTCAAGTGGTGGGATTATATGGGTCTCGGAGCTTTTGGCTTTCTGTTGATTGTTAGGAAGTTTTAGGGGGGCATGCCTCCTCTATGTAATGCAATTAATGTACAAACAAATTCCCTGTATTTTAATAGTACTATTTTAGTGTGATGCATCAACTATCAAGGTCGCGAGCTAAACATGTGCCTTGGCGCTTAAAGATCACCTCCCCCTGTGCTAGCTAGCTCTTTTTTAGCTCTAAGCGTTTGGGCTTTCTTATATACCCGAACAAAAGAACTAGAAAACTAGGTTAACTGAACGACCCTGTAAATTTGGACATCATTTGAACGATAACATCAAAAAAAAAAAAAAAAAACAATTTCATATTCAATTCACTGAATTAAACTCAGCTCATCTCATTTTTCGTCATAGATTAATTGACGTATGAAGGTGATGCGACACTTTTGACAAACCTAACGTTATTGCCGGCTGTGACTCCAAAGATGATTTTCCTATTTCTTGGCATCGAATTTGGCTGATCGGGGGACATGAATTTTATTTTTAGAAAGCTTCATATGCGGACCCGGTGTCCCTGCAGTGAGGAGAAAGTGTTGCAAATTGCAACTTCCAAAACGACGTAACAACGTCATTTTGGGGTGTATAAGGAAATAATCAAATGAATCTCTCTCTCTTCCTCTCCCTTTGACCCCTCTCTTCTTGCGTGCAGCGTGCAGCGTTAAGAACAGGACAAAAGAAGACAGGGGGGTCAGATTGAGAAAGAGAAGAGATTCACATGATATTCTCAATACATTCCAAACGACGTCGTTTTGGGGCTGCAATTTGCAACACTTTTGCCTCACTGCAGTGACACCGGAACCTTCATATGGGGGTGGGTGGTCAATCATCCTAGTGATCATGCTCTGTGGGTCATGAAATCAAAATGATCATGTCGGTTATCATTTCAATGTGCATTATCTCATCAATATATTTATATAATACTCAAACTTTTGCTGTACCACCCAATAATTCGCTCCTTCAAATTTAGCTATTCATTCATGGTAGAATATCACCATCACTGATTCGTTTTCATCCGTATATATATATATATATATATTGGTAGAATATCACCATCACTGATTCGTTTTCATCCGTGTATATATATATATATATATATATAGTTGTTATTCATATCTTGACTTTATTTCAAAAAATCAAGGGAGACTTAAATATTCATCCTCAGACCTCATCCCACGTAAGAATTCATCCCGGTCACTTTGAACAGTTATGTTTCCATCCTTTCAGATGGTGAATTACCTATCT
>JAOTQK010000018.1:18811031-18823334 GCA_025642025.1 Rhododendron ferrugineum
AGGGGGGGGGGGGGGGCGCCCCCCCCCCCCCCCCCCCCTGCCCTTTACAATTTAAAAAAATCCTATTTTTACATTGAAAAAAAAAATTTATCATCAACAAAAAATTTTGATTGTGTATATTCGCTTCCCCTGCGCAAAAAATCTGGCTCCGTCCCTGGCTCCCTGCTAGTAAACGGTGGGTTCATGGTCCCCCAGCATTAGTCAAGTCACGTGTAAGCTGATCCGAATACTCGGTAATAAAGATGAAGCGTTCAGCTAAAATTTCAAATTTTCTCTCTTTTTTTTCAATGTCAGCCTAGGAAATGGTTCCAACTTCCTAGGAGAGAGAGTTTCATGCCGCTACTAACTTGAACCAACGCAAAACCTATGAGCTCCCAACTCTTGATAATTAGTTGATTCACGCAAATACTTCACCATCCAACAAAGCTATAAATGGATGAAGAAACCCATGCAAAATGGCACATTTAAAAAAAATACTGCTACCAGCTTTGAGTACTCATGGCAGCCATTAAGTCTCTTGTTTCCCTCATTTCCCGAGCCACGTTGTTGTTCGCTCTTGTGGGGCTGGTTGTGGTGCAGACCAAGGCCCAAACTTGCACGTCCCAGCTCGGTAACATCAACGTGTGTGCACCGTTTGTGCTGCCCGGTGCGTCTAACACCAACCCTAGCCCCGAGTGTTGTACCGCGCTCCAAGCCGTGGATCATGACTGCCTCTGCAGCACTATCAGGATCGCATCCCGTCTCCCTTCTCAGTGCCACCTCCCTCCTCTCTCCTCTTGCAATGGTAGTTAGTTCTCAATCTCACTCTCTCGTCAAGTCCCAAGCACCTTTACATATTACGCATTTAGAACAATGATGATCACAAAGTACCTAGAAATTAAATATTGGACCTACATAGATTCAATTTTGATATATACTATAGACGTACCACAACCTGAATAAATCTAGTCTCTGTGATTTCTCTAGGTACTTTTCTAAAGAAGACATAGTACTCTTGGGAAATTTGAAATATTGAGAATTGATTCATGAAGTGCTTGAATTAATTTTAGTAGTTTCTATCTCACATTGTTCTAGCTGACACTTGCCCGTATTTCTTGTGCAGTTAACTGAGGCGGATGTGTGATGACGGATGAATAATGGTCTAGTTTTATCATTTTAGCGTGTTTTTTTTTTTTTTTTTGTTTCTTTGTTTTTCTTCAAACTGCCCCATGCATGAAGGGTCAGAATTATTAAATAAAAAAAGAGGCATGTTTCGTCTGATGAAGGGTACAAATTAATCATCATGAGCAAGTTTTCTGACTGCTTCAATGAATCGATATTTAAATTAACCCTCACAAAATTCAAGCATAATCCAAATGGTCGATATTGTGGTTAAAAAACCATAACGTCATTGGCATGGCAACTTCCTTTTGCAATAATCTTATATAGTGATGGTGAATGGCAAGAGGTCCACTTGTGTTTGCACATGGTTTGTGATGTAGTGAACATCAAAATTTCCTACACAAATCAATGCACAGTTGACCAAATCAAGTAGTTTTACCTAATCAATTTATAACATAAAGCTAAACCCATCATGCAACTACGAATATATATACAACAGATCAATATCATTGATGTGTGTCTATGTTGCTGACAGGAATGAAATCAAGATTTCAAATGCGTCGGGCTCACAACATAAACAACTCTTTATTATAAGTACGGAGTATTTTGCATACTGAATCAATAGGCCGACATATATATATACAGATTTAGAAGTAAAAATAAAATAATACATGCACAATGCTACTGTTGCCGGGTGGCCCCCATAAGCCCACCCACTCACTTATCATTGATGTGTGTCTATGTTGGAGAAGTTTTTTTTTATGAATTAGGATCGCAGACTTGTAATATATGGCCAATCTTGATGGTTATATGGACTGAATAATGAAAGTGAGAGGTTAGAGCCCATCCGCGTGCAACATCAAACCTATGAATCTAGGCTAGGAGTTGGGGTGCAAACTGTAAATTTATCCTTAATAGTGTTAAATAATTAACAACCTACAATTATGCCAGGGCCTATAACTATCACGATTATCACAGTACAAACATTAAACGGAAGATATATAATTAAGAACGGCGTACCCGGATCTATTTATGCGGAACTTGAGCGATCCGGTAAGTGATTGTAGCCACCATAATTTACTAGAGCATTAAGCCCTAGGTGGAACACGTTAAATTGATGGAACCCTAGACGCTCTTTTATAGGCAGAGAGAGGACCAGTTTCCTTATTAAACATTGATACTAACTTTCCATCAAAGTATAGTGTATTTAGGAAATAACTTTTCTATTTGACCAATAGAATAAAATAAGATATGGAGAATCCAATTAAACTCATAATCAATATGTGCCATAAAAAATATGTGGGCCACCACAATGACTAAATTAAAATTTATTCTTACACAAACGAGCCGAGTCGATCAAACCTATGAATCAAGGCTAGGATTTGGGGTGCAAACGAGTCGAGTCCAGCCAACCCCTGCTAGATTTGTGATCAGTTCGGCAAGGTATTGGTCAGGCTCGAATTCGAGTCGAGATAAGTGAGCTCAAGTTTGGCTCATAAAAAATGTTTGAAGCTCAGGCTCGGCTCGTCGAAGCTTGTTAAACTCAAACGAACCGAATTCAGTCTCGAATTTAGCCTCGAATTCAAGCTCGAAGTCAGGATCAAACTAGCAGAATAATATTACCAAATATATGACAAAAACAGGGGGAAAAAACACCAAGAGCATGAAAGAATGGGAAGATCTAAACAAAGAAGGGAACCGATAAGCAACGAAAAGTCTGGGTACGTAGCCTTTCAAATGAGAAAGAAAGGGATAAAGAAGAGGACTTAAGAATTACAATACTTATGTCAATGTGGGACTTAAGACTCCAACTACAATTGGAAAGGAACAGGACTAAAACAGTATGGAGATTATATATATCATCGTGCATCAGAAGTGTCTGAAGGTTTTCCTTTTGAACCTTCAAAGGAAAGCTCCTGTCACATAGCTAGTCTTGTTTTAGGGCCAAAGGCTATTGCTGGGTGTTCGAAAAGCTAATCAGAAAGCCCGATTAGCTTCTCTTTTTTTTGAACTGCAAAAGCCTATTTAGCTTAACACGATAGTACTGTTAAACACAGGCAGGTGTTTGCAAAGTTTGAAGGTTTGGGTGTTCATTTGCATACCCTCACCTGTATGTACTGTTGCCCCTGACAGCACGTGATTGCCCCAATAACCATCTTTTTCGGTGATTGCCCGAATGGGTAAAAATGGATTGCAGCCTAGGAGTGGACATAGGCCCATTGGCTAGCCGACCCCGCTGGTTTAAAGGTTTTGGATTTTAATCATTATCCTATATTCGTTCAATTATTACTCTCATTTTTTTCTTTATCTCTCCAATCATTATCCATATTTTCAATCATTATTTTAATTCTCTTTATACTCATTACTTACAAATCCAAATACAAAATCCCAAAACGAACGGGGTAAATGTTTTTTTCATAAGGTATTGGAGTTATACGTATGGCAGGGTCTTGATTCTCACAAATTAAGCTCTTATTAGACCGGCTTAAAAGCAAGGGAAAATGACAGTCTATGACGTGTTTTGATAATTAATACCCACCAATAACATGTCAAGAACATTTGTTAATGCTGAAAATATCCTTAATGGGTATTAATTATCAAAACACATCATGGGCCGCCATTTTCCCCTTAAGCAAGGGAATATTCAAACCAAGCCCGGCCCAGCGTACCAAATGCCCACTGCTGCATTATGGGCTAAACACTTTCTTGATTGCAGTTTTCTGTGCCACTAGTTGTCTCTATTTTTAGGGAAAATGACGGCCCAGGACGTGTTTTGATAATTAATACACGTCAAGGACAAGCTAAGAACATTTGTTAATGCTGAAAATGTCCTTGCGGGTATTAATTATCTAAACACGTCCTTGGCCGCCTTTTCCCCTATTTTTATTTATCTTCATGCGAAATGGTCCATCTTATCTTATGTATCCTTCCAATGAATTGAGTACTCTTTTCTTGGGCCTGCGTAACCCAACGAAATTGCTATCGAGGATTGGAACGTAGTACTAATAATGGTCCCTATAGTCTGGTTAGAGTATATCACTTGGACTTGGTTGGTCAAGACTCATGTTCGAGTTTTCCTAGTTAAACTATTGGGGTTAAAAATATTACTAACACCACCCACGCGTTGTAGGACTTTAGCTTTGATCCCCAACATAGGTACGGTAAGGCTTCCTATAGATAGTTATGTATAGTGACGGGGCAATATTTCTTGACGAATGTGATGGAGCACCATACAGGCATATCTGCACTTCCATTATTCCAATGGGAAAAACTATCATGGAGTTGGGTTTTTTTTTAGGGGTGGACATCGTGTCGTGTCGTGTCGTATTCGTATTTATGTCATCTCGTATTCGTATGAGAATTTCCTCAACCCTAACCTGATCTGTTTAGCTTCTCGTGTTATCGTATTGTGTCATATTCGTGTTTCATGTCAAAAATAGCCGACTCTAACCCGCTAACTTCGTGTGAGATTTGTGTCGTGTTATCGGGTCCTTTCTTCCCATTGCGCGTCGTGTCGTGTCATCTCGTGTTCGTTTCAGAATTCTCTTAACCCTAACCCGGCCTGTTTAGCTTTTTGTATTATCGTGTCGTGTCATATTCATGTTCCGTGTCATAAATAGCTGACTCAAACACGCTAAGTTCGTGTCAAGTTCGTGTCGTGTCGGAAATTCCTCCATTTATCGGGGTTCTGTTTTAAGGATTATTGTCCCAAACAAAATTGGGAAAATTAATCTGGTTGCACATGACGTGGTGTTTTGAAAGTACAGACTGCACATGCTAAGACATCATATGTGGCATAATGTGGTTATAATTGCTCCAAAAGCAGGGTGCATTATGTGATGCAACAAGGTTTTCTCTAAAGGCTGCACTAAAAAAATGTCATAATGGGGGATGAGTAAAGGGGATCCGGAGACCCAGCGCCCCAGGTTTTTTCACAGTGCAGCGCTTCATCTGAATTGTCCGTCTCGATCGATAGTTAATGGTCCGAATTTTTAAAATACTCTTCTAAAGACCCAATTTTTTTAAGCACTTTTGGACGGTGAGATTGAGTGCTACACCATCCCACCTTTCAAGCAAAGGAGCATGATTCTCTGAAGTTGGAGGACTGGCAGGGTATGTGAAGATATTTAATCCACCCAATATTTTCACTCATAGTGTATTCCGCCCGATTTAGATTCCGTGTTATGTAGAGATTTGCTCTGAACTTTTGTACCTCTTATGATCTATTAAAAAAAAAAAAAAAGGTATAATCTTCTCGACGAATATTGTACAAAATGAACAATGAACCCGATGGGGAGGAGCCTAAAAATAACCCTCGAGGATCAACACGGTATTAATCACCTGACTATCAATGGCTTAGAAAGTTCAAAAAGTTGTGCTACGAGATTTGAGTTACTTACCAATTTCTACATTAGAATAAGTCAACTGGTTTATTTTTTTTGTTTTTACTCAAAAAAATTTTGCATTTATTACTTTTTCGTCAATTTTCTGGAGATTATTGTTTCATCATGATGAGAGGAATCTAAAAGGTAAAAAATTACGATCGAAATCAAATTTTTTTAATAAAGACGAAAAAATTGACTTATTGGCTTATTTTTGTCTTTATTCAAAAAAATTGAGTTTCGGTCATAATTTCTTACTTTTTAAATTTCTTTTGTCATAACAAAATAATAATACTTCAAAAATTGACGAAAAACGACAAATGCAAAAAAAAATTGAATAAGAACGAAAGCGGAACAAGGCCTAAACCTTTGTGTGGACACCGTCAAGTCCGTCCCATGTATAGCTCCATCCTATCATACGGTGAAAAATGTCCTTCCAACATCACGTGACAGCGCTACTCGAGAGGAGTGCAATTTTGTTTACCATCGTTAAAAGAGGCTGAACATTACCTTCTCTTTATTTGTTAAAATGGTATAGATCTCACTCGTGCAATACATTTTTTGAAAAGCATGATATCACTTTGTAATAAAATCCACATAATTTCAACCAATAGAAAGCAGGATAATATTCACCGTCACTCCAAGCAGAGGGTGAGCAAAATTCATCTCACTCGCAAGCATTGGAATAATCCTAACGCAAAAACATTGACCCTATAGTCACATAATTTAAAGTCAACAATAGACTACTAGTCTAGTACTAGTAGTATTACTATTATCATAGACATAAGCCATCTCTCTCTCTCTCTCTCTCTCTCTCTCTCAATGTGAAGTAAAATCTCCGTCCCCACCTCCCAAGCCCCAACCACTCCCACCACTTCCAGCCTCAACCGCGTCCGCGTCTCTTAAATATCACCCAAGCGTGGGCCTCAAGGTCCATTAACCCCACCCCTTTCACTCTCCTTACTCACCCCAGATACTCTCTCTCTCTCTCTCTCTCTTCTGCAAATGCCGACACAATCAACCCACCGACGATGAGCAATGGGTAAGGCATCAAGATGGTTCAGGGCAATCTTCGGCGGCGGCGGCGGTAAAAAGGCGTTGGATTCGTCGTCGTCGTCACCGGCGAAGGAAAAGAAGAAGTGGGGTTTCGCCGGAGGCTCCTCTTTCGCCGAGTCGTCTTCGGCCGGGTATGGGGATGCAGTTGACGCCAACAAGCACGCGATAGCGGTGGCGGCGGCGACCGCCGCGGTGGCCGAGGCTGCTCTCGCGGCGGCGCACGCGGCGGCGGAGGTTGTCAGGCTGACCAGTGGGGGATCCGGGAGTAGCAGTAGGCCCAATACGGCGGCGTATGATAGAGGGCGGCGGGAATTGGCGGCTGTGAAGATTCAGTCGGCGTTTCGAGCCTATCTGGTTAGTATACTACTACTGGTACAACTACAACTGTGTACAATTTTGAGCCACATTTTTTGTTTCCGAAATTAACCCTTGTGGTTCTTTGTAATTACCACCGACTTTTTTTTGGTAATACATAGTGTCCTGCCTGAGGTGACCCCAAGCATTTCTACGCTAACATGGTATGAAGTGGTTCCAAGAGTTTATGGCAAGGAGAATCGAACTTGATTCCGAAGTCCTAGTCAAGACAACTTGGCTTGGCTTGGCTAATCCCTTGGGGTTAATTACCACCGACTTTGTTTTGCTGACCTCAGAATATTGGTGGTTGGGATCTCTACTCTTCTGGTTAGAATTATATATCTGTGTAAAATAATAACCATGGAAAGGTGAAGTTATTTTAATAGCTAATGTGCATGGTCCCCATTTCAAAAAAATCTTTCCATACCTTCTTCTGAAAAATCCAGCTGGAAACCCTTGTCACACCTCACGGTTCAAACTGTTGGAATTTTTCGAGGCATCTGCTAGAAACTAGTAATTGGGAATTAATGGAGTCTGGACTATGTGGGGGGGAATTGTTTTTGGCTTAGAACTTTGGACTCATCTAACTATCATCTATAAGCTTAGTTGGCTTCTAGATTCTAAGAAAGCAGCCTTTTTTAATGTTGCTTTAAGAAAAGGGTTTTCACCAACATTTATTTTTGAGTAATCTTGAAATTTTAAAAGTACTAATATAGGTAATGTTCTTCCCAGAAGAACAGGGAAAAGAAAGCCCATAATTTATAATATGTGTTATTCCTTCTCCATTGGACTATATGATGTAGAGTTCGTGGGCTTTACAATGATCTAAGGAGCATAGGTCGATTAAAATATGTTTGGAGGTGTCAATTAGTGTAAATGCCACATTCTACTAGATGTTAATATCAAGAAAAAGTAATATAAAAGCTTGTATGACCAAATACAACGTTATCTTCCACCAATGGGAACAGGGCGTCTGTAGACTCTGTACACACCAAGACACCAAGTCAACATAAATACATGAACCATGTCTTTTCCCACCACTGTGTCTATGGAAGGGGTGATTCGTCATTTGTGAAATGTGACTGGTCCCGTGTTGCAAGTCTTTGGGAAGAGCATTCCCCCTCACCTACTCCCAACTAGCCTCGTGAATTACATTCCTTTTTTTTATAACTCAACGTGTTAGACCAGCTAGCACCACAATTAATCTCTAGGTGATTCATTTCACCATTCACTACCGGAGCCCTATTTAAAGCTGGTGCAGTAGCTCTGTATGGAACGACCCCACAAGAATTGATAGTACCTAGGAGGCTCGAACTAGAGACCTAAGAGGGAACAAATCTCTAAGGCTGAGGCCTTAATCACTGGGCCAACCCTTGGGGTTTGAAGTTGCTTTATGTGGATGAGCTGGTTAGCCAGTTCTACTGTTAATGCAATCATGTAGCAATGTTCACTTTATGCTTATGTCTGGCAACAATGACTTGTACAAACTTTGTCATGTAAAGATTTTTGAAGAGAACCGTATATGAAAAAAATGGGAGAATAGAGAAATATTTGCGGTAATAATGGTTTGTTAATCCAAATCATAATTTCAATTATCAAGAAAAGAAATTATTTCACTTTTTCTACTTTGTGGCCTTGGGAGTACTTATGAATTATATTTTTCCACATAGTTTTCAGTTCACGTTTGGATGATGTGGGTCCAGTGCAAATAGATAGATAAAGGGTGCAGCAAAAAAGTAAGGATGGCGTCACCAATTGAATACTAGGTTCATAATTTAGACTTTTGCGATGTACTTATTCCTCCTTTCATTCAAATTTTTCTTATTTACTTTCCCTATAATTATATGTGGCCAACTAGGCGGGAGGCCAGTGTTTTGATAGCTTTTAAGCTGTAGTAATGACTTAGTGAACCTGGCGTCGGCTTTTAAAAATTCCATGCTAATCTGCTTAACTTTTCGAATTTTATTCTGTAAACAATTCCAAATAGTATGTGATTTTAGTGTATGAAATGGGTCTGTAGTTTTGGCTGCACTGCATTCCTGCTCACGTACATGTGATATGTCTATTTCTAGTTTCAACTGCATTCATAATTACGTATGTCCATTTCTTAGTTTCGAGTATGGTGCATTCCTAACTTACATATTATGCATACTGGTAGTTTTATAAGGTACTTTATCGTGTGGAAGTTGATCTGGTTATTATCTGATGGGACATTTTGAAGGCTAGGAGGGCGTTGAGGGCACTTAAGGGATTGGTGAGGCTTCAAGCATTGGTGAGAGGGCATATTGTGAGAAAGCAAAGTGCAGATATGCTCCGACGCATGCAAGCAATGGCCCGAATCCAGGCCCGGGCCTGTTCAAATCGGGCTCACGTGTCAGAGTCTTCACAATCTAGCAGCAAGTCCTCCAACTCTTGCCACCCTGTGAGTATATCTTTTGTTCTTTCTTATGTAACTGCTGAAGGAGAATGGTGAATCACTCCTATTAAAATGTACATTGGCGACTTTAGAAAATCTATTGGTGTGCATGGTGAATCACTCCTAAACCAGAATTTTATTTTAATATTCACTTCGATGAAATGTCCTCATGCGGAAAATTTGTATGTTTCTCCGGGTTGTTTCTATTGTTTTACATGGCCAGCTCTTTAGTTATTATATTCTTCGTTTGCAGGACCTTGCAACTCCCAAAAAGTATGGTAAGCAATTTCGTGCATATAGTACAAAATCTGACTGGTCCCCAATGCAGAAGGTACTTGCTTGAATTCTGTGTTCATTTCCTTTCTTAAATAAATGGTCTCGTGATATCGGAAATTTCTCATTGAAATGCAACTTTGGTAGCAATTTTGTGGCTAAAGAATGCTTCCTAGGGAACTATTTGATTCCATTCATTTGGACTTTTTTCAAGTGTTAAAAATCAATTTACGAACAAGATACATCTCATGGAGCCAAGCGAAATTGGCAGCTTCATAAATTAAATCTTTAGTTGATAATGAAACTAAGATATAAACTTTGGGACATGATATTGAAAATTCAGGTTGAAAACCGTGAATTTGCTTCCAGAAACCAGAGCTCTCAATCATATATGAAGATCAAGGGCAATATTGACCTAGAAAGGATTCACATAGGTTCGAACTGGCTAGACCGATGGATGGAAGAACATCCATGGAACAGCCAGGGAGACACATCACAAAAATCCGGGCGAGCCGAGGACGAGAGGAGTGACAAGATCCTTGAAGTAGATACTTGGAAGCCTCACCCAATCTCCAAACAAGGCAACAAAGTCTTTGGGGCACCATTTGACCCTCTACCAAGACACCCAACAAAACCCCAGAAGCAAAATCCAAGTACATCTTCCGGCGAAGTCTCGTCTTTAACATCCCTAAAATTTCCTACAGAAGTAGATCAGGGAGCCTTATGGGCTAGAGAAAACAGCCCGCAAATGTACTCTGCATCGTCTAGACTGGGAAGCAGTGGCAGAAGAGGTCCCTTCACGCCCGCGAGGAGTGAGTTTTCAAAAAGCTTATTTGGAGACTATATGGGTTACCCTAACTACATGGCTAACACGGAATCGTCCTGGGCAAAGGTTAGATCCCAGAGTGCTCCCAGGCAGCGAATTATGCAAGTTGAGAAACCGGGTTCATTAAAGAGGTTTGTTCGTGGGTATTGGGATGGAGATAGTATTTCAGAAAGGGGTTTGGATATGTGTGAAGACTTCGGTACCAAAGCATATCCAGGCCCTGAGATGCCAATGCAAGGAAACAGCACCACCGGGTATAAATCCAGTTATGGTGGTAGATGATAGATAGTAGTAACAGCACCCACACACACACGTGGGTCACCGTTCGGAACGGTTTCTCTTCTTCTTGAAATGTTCAAATCTGTATGGTGTTCCATGCTTGAGCCGTGCTTCTCCTTAGTTCTTTGGTGGTTTTGATGAAGTCCAGCCATGATTTTTCAAAGATTTCTCCATATCTATCTTACTTGACGCCATCAGTGTACACGTGGATCCTCTTGGCAAAGATCGTGATAGCAACGTTTCCGCTTCCACATATTATAAAACGCTGATGTTGGTGTGTGTGCTCTCATCTTCTTCTATGTATTGGCTTGTAAGTGTTTGCTTGTAAGAATTTTAATGACAATATGTGCAGATCATAGAAAGACCAGGAGGCTGTGTTTTGAAGCTCTTTTTTTTTATTGCAACCACCTGTATTTGAGTATTTGACTCTCTTTTGTTTAATCTGTTCGACAGATCATGAGGCTGAGCCTCAAACTTTCCATGTATTTATGGGTTTTTTTTTCTCTTGTTCTTTCACTGCAAAGCAGTTGACTAAATGCATCAAGAAATGCAAGCACTGAAGTGACTAATTTTAAACCAATCCAGTGTTTCTTTCTCTCTTTATGTTGAAGAACTATGCATTCACGGATAGTCACTTTTCATTTGCTTGACTTTTGATCTATCGCCTTTATGTTGCCTTCAAGCTTCAACTCTAATAATCGGTATTTACCGTTTTGTTTTTTATCGCAATCGGTAATACAGTTTAGGCCCACTACTCTAACGATCCTCCTTCAAGTCCTCGATATCCAGTCATCCTTCAACCTAGTCCTAGGAAGGCCATGGCTCCATGACGCCGGTGTGGTCCCCTCGAATCAGACTGTCGAAAAAATCAACCCGTTGTACGCGGGAAAATTGGATGCGCGCTACTTGCGCTGCCCAGTCTTTAAAACTTTTTTCCTTCTTGAAAGCCGGGTTGTCAAAAAGGCAAACAGAGCAAAGGACTTGTTAGTACCCTAATGAAACACAATTCAACCTTGGATGCCCACGAAAAAGGACTTTGAATTAAATCCATCGGCCGAACCCCAGTTATGCTCTTCTCTTTCTGTCACTTCTCACCTAAGGTGTTGAACCCTAGCCAATGTAATCCAAGATAATTAAGATCCCAAAAACAAACAAACAAACAGGTGCACGCAAACAAACAAACAAGTGCACGCGGAGAGAGAGAGAGAGAGCATTTGATTGAAATTGGTTGATAACAAGGGAACTCCTCTTGTTCGTTTTTGGTGAAATTGCAATGCTTTGTTTTGGTCGAGCTCAATATTATTGTAGAGGAAGCCTTAGGCTTTTTGGACTACAACTTATATCCATCTTCCTTTCTTTTTTCTTTTTTTTTGGTCAAACGGAAATACCCATCTATCTGTTTCAATTACTGGAAAAGCTACAATAGTTTTCTCAATTGCAAAGTGTGGAGAGAAAACCCCTTATTTAGTCATCCGCAACCATATGTATCATAAAAAAAAAGTCCCATTTTCTCTTGAATCTCCGAACTCATGGGATGCTGCAGCGTATCGCCAAAAAGAAAGAAGAAAAAAAAAACATCAGAAACCCTGCATCACGCACATATACACAGAAGAGAG
>JAOTQK010000018.1:18830099-18875847 GCA_025642025.1 Rhododendron ferrugineum
TCTCTCTCTCTCTCTCTCTCTCTCTCTCTCTCTCTCTCTCTCTCTCTCTCTCTCTCTCTCTCTCTCATACACACACGTCATTCGTAGGAGTATCCTTTTTTCTTTTTTTTAAGTAGATCGCTGTCATTGACATAAAAGAAGATTAGAGAATCGGATTACAGAGATACAATACACTGAAGAACACAGGCCATGCACCCGGCTCAAACTAATAACTCCGTAAACAATCCCGGAAAGACAACTAAATCACACTCAATAATGACAGATGCGATTGTCTATACGACGGTAAACGTTCGTAAACCGTTACGAATAAGTTGTCATTTCTGGTCATTACTATCTCACAACAAACGATCGATCTAGGACGTATCCACCGAAAAGGCCAATCGCTACGACCTAAAAACCTCCACCAACGGATAACGTTCAGAACACATCCGACACGTGGGAAGGCACGGCAGCCCACGTAGCCACGATAGCTCCTCTCTTTTTTTTGTTAATCGATAGTAAGGGATAGGGGAAGAGGTGCTGCAATTTGCAGTGATAAGACTTGAACCCATCATTTTAGCTGGTAAGGGAGTGCCACAACTACTAGGACAACCCATTGGTCTTACGATGGCTCCTTTAACATTCGCTTTAGAACTCAAGTCTCAACGTTTTCTCTCGGCGCACGGCTTTAATAAATTTTTCCTCAATTATTACTTTCATTTATCTATATATCTCTTTTCATTCATTAACCAAAATTCAAAATTCCAAAACAAACATGGTCAAAGAAACTAAACTGCATTTGGTAATAATGCTAGGGCCTCGGGGAAAACACCATAAAACGCATGACATTTGGTAGTAAACTCACGGAGTTTGGTTTCACGATCAAAGTTGAGACTAAAGAATTTGATCCATTCTTAAATTTGAGATTCAAAACCTCTCACGTGCTACTAATTTTTATGGGAGTTGGTTCATATGCGACTTAAATCAGGCTTCCACTGGCCGCATATGGTGAAATTGAGTTTTAAGATATTAGTTGGGGTGCACATAAATGAGTTTGGTTCACGTATGTGTTATAACTTGATATTTGTTACTGCCATATTGGACTTGTGACATGTTTGACCTTCTTCTTTATGGTTCCATTGAGGGAGGAACTCCGGTAAATTTCAATAGGTCAAGATTTGCTCCCTCTTAAAATATTATATTCGAAATTTTGGAGGTGATATCGATTCATTTTAAGTCATTGAAGATTTATCGTCGTTAACTTCAGAGTCTCGAGATTAATCGAGATGTGCACAAATTCGCCCGAACACTTGATTAAAAAAATAAAGAAAAAAAGAGGAACTCTCATAGAAAAGATGCCTCATTTTTTTTTTGTTAGGCAGCCTAATTAGCTAAATGGGAGACCCTACTGCGCCAAGAGGACATGAGTGTTGGTCCCATCCGGATCGTTCATGTTCGACAATGGACTGCTCAGATTTTATTCGATCGAACAAATTTCAGTTGTCCAGTCGAGATAAAATCTGAGCTGTCCATTACCGAGCATGGACGGCCTAGATTAGGTCAACAAGCACCCGGGTTCCTAATTACCAGTACAGTTTCTTTAATTTTTTTTTTTGCAGTTTTTTGTCATGGCATATGTCAGATTTATCTTTGGCGAAATGACTACTCAAATTCATTTTAGAAAAAAAAATTTTTTTGTTACACTCCACAAATTACCATATGTACTTTAAGAGTAGAGTACAAAAATTAATTACACGTAAAAATTGATTTTCGCACTCCACTAGTAATAGTTTGTCACATCAGTACCTTGTCAATTCTCATGAAGAAGTCACTGCAAATTAAATGGAGAATTATTGATTGAGAAAATTATAAATTACAAACCACATTATTATTGCAAAATTATTCTCTGACTCTGCCACCTCCCCAATTCTTCCACCCAATTTCGCTCGGAGTTTGGTAGTGTACATGAATCTCAATCCATGAAAGTGTACATGAATGAAAATGTACGTTTCAGATTCACAACACAATAGTGTGAATCTGAAACGTCCATTTTTCTTCATGTACTTTTCATGGATTGAGATTTATTTGCTATATCAATTTCGATTTCGCTCCAATAAATACCGAAATACTACTCCCTCCGTCCCAATTTAATTGTCTTTTTTAGGAGTTTGTGCCACTTTTTAATTGATTATTTTTTGTAATTTATAACGTTTTACGTGATTTTGAAAACATTGTATTATAGAACTAATTGAGATCTATCAAATAAGATCCATATTCGATATGAAATTTATTACGAATTTAAAGATATAACTCATTTTTTAACCGGTTAGAATAAAAGGAAGGATAATTAAATTGGGACGGAGAGAGTACTAAAATATGAGACCGTAATCCGTAAATCCAACTCCGACCCATCTCGTTCCATTTCAATTCCCCACACCCAATTTCCTCTAGCAGTGAAGAGTCTTCTACACGCGCGGGGGCGCACGAGTCAGACAGCATCGTGGGGGCGCCTGGCGGACATCACGAACACAGTTTTAGGGGGACCCCACCTCCCCCCTCCCATTTCTCCCCTTTTGCTCAAAAACCCATCCCCTTTTTTCTCATTTCCCTTTTTGCTCAAAGAACAGATTGAGCAAGAAAAACCCCCCAAAAATTGCATGGAATCCATTGAAACCCGCTGCTGGTGGGGGTGATTCTCTTCTCAAGGGAAACACTATCCTTTTTTTTATTATAGAGCTTCGATTTCTGCAACCAATTGAGACTTGCAAAAAGGGTTTGAAAAATCAACCCAAAAAAGCCCACCTCACCCCCATTGTTTGGCGTGCGCCATTGGAGTCATTGTAAGTCAGCTCCAAACCTGCTCAAAACCCAACTTTTTTTTTGCATACTTTGCACTCAAAACAAGTTTTCTGGAGTTGTATATAGTCTCTGGGTTAGATCCCAACCAACACTAGAGAAGAGAGGTACTGCGGAGATAAAAGCATAGGCCCACAAATCAGAGTTTTTATATCTATCTTCTCTCTCTGTATATCTCTCTCTCCCACTATTTTTTATCTGGAATTGGGACATTAAAAAGGTTAGCTTTTTTATCCGTAGAGGAAAAGAGTCAACTGAGTCTTTTTCCCCTGATTTGGTAGTATGTGTTTTGTAAGCTTTTGAAAAGTCGCTGAACTTTTAGTGTACAGATATGCAGTGGTTTGGCTTTCAGTTTTTGTTTTGTTTTGTTTTGTTTTTATTTTAATGGGTTTTCTTTTCTTTTTCCTTCCCTTTTCTCTCTCTCATCATTTTGAACGCTTCGGTTTCCTCCTTTTGGGGCATCTTGACTGCTGATGACAGCTATAAAGGGTCAACTTATCGGAAACTAGGGTTTTCTTGATTCTTTAAAGAGAGAGAAACTTGACCGAGAAAGATTAAGCAGCAATAAGGGTTTTGGTTGGTTTCTACCAACCCTTATTGTTGTTCTTAAATTTTGGTGGGTTTTTTTTTTTTGATAAGTAATTTTGGTGGGTTTTGGTTGGTGAGTTGAGTCATTTCTTGATGTCAAATGCAGGATATGAGAAGAAAACGTTGAAATAGTTTGGAAGTGTTTTTGATCATTCTAGAGAGAGAGAGAGAGAGAGAGAAAGAACACAAGCAAGAACAAGTGTTCCACCACTAGATGAGTGATGAGTCTTGGGAGTTTCATTGGTAGTAGTGGCGGCGGCAATGGCCGTGGGGACTCTAGAATGGTGGTGGTTGCTAGTTCCTACAATACCATGTCCACTGCCCCTTTGGGGCAGCTCATTGCCCGCCCTCTCTCTTTTGCCTTTGTAGGCTTCATGTCTAATATACCGGTGCATTGATACATTTCAAGATTTTGCTCATTTTGTTGTCTTATATTGAGTTGGGTTTTGGTTGGTTTGATTTCAGAAACCTAAGATGGAGGGACAAAGAAGTGAGATGGCTCTGATGGAGGAAAATTATCTAATGGGAAGGCTGAAAGAGGACGTGCACGAGAGTCGGTCCGAGAGCGACAATGTGGAAGGTGCATCGGGCGATGATCAAGATGCTGCCAGGAATAAACAGAAAGGGAGGAAGAAATACCATCGACACACTCCCCAGCAAATTCAAGAGCTTGAAGCGTAAACTTTGCTACTTTTGCTGCTTATTGCTATATATGTTTTGAGAGTTCTGCTAATGCAAGTTGTGCTTCTTGATTCTAATAGTTACTTCAAGATGAATAATCATCCTGATGAGAAGGAGAGGATGGAACTTGGTAAGAGGCTATCCTTGGAGGGCAAACAAGTCAAGTTTTGGTTTCAGAATCGACGGACCCAAATGAAGGTAATTTCAATCTTTTTACCCGGGATGTCATTGGTGATTCTTTTTATTTTTGACGTGGAATGAGTTCTAAAACTGAAATAAGTTGATTTAATCAGACTCAAGCGGAGCGCCATGAGAACAGTTACCTCAAACAACAAAATGAGGAACTTGTAATTGACAATATAAGAATGAAGGAGGCCATGGGGAACCCAATTTGCAGCAATTGTGGTGGGCCAGCGATTCTGGGCGAAATATCTATTGAGAAGCACCATCTCAGGGTCGAGAATGCAAGACTGAAGGAAGAACTAAATCGGATCTCCACCCTGGCGAATAAGTTTTTGGGAAGGCCATTGTCTTCATTCGCTGGCGCTGTCCACCCTCAAATGTCAAACACTAACTTGCAACTTGCTGTTGGAATAAATGGCTTCAGTTTAAACTCAGTAGACACCACATTTCCCATTGGACTTGATTCGAAAGATGGCATTTTGAATTCGTTACCAGTTATGCCCACAGGGCCAACACAACCTAATGGCATAGCACATGATGATTCGTTTCAGAAATCGGTATTCCTAGATCTGGCAATGCGTGCATTGGATGAGTTAGTTAAGTTGGCTCAGATTGATGATCCTCTCTGGATCCGAAGCTTAGATGGTGGGGAAAGGGAAGCATTGAATGAGGAGGAGTACATCAAGTTGTGTCCTCCTTGTATTGGAATGAAACCCAGTGGCTTTGTAGCGGAGGCTACAAGGGCAATGGGTACGGTGATGGCCAATAGCTTGGCCCTTGTGCAGATGTTGATGGATGCAGTAAGCTATTCAATCCTTAGATATCTTCTTGTTCATGTTTTCTCTCCTTTGAATTTTTTTGTAGGTTTGCATCTTATATGCCATTTTTTTGCTTTCTAATGCATTTTTCATGGTGGTTGAGTCATTTCACCACCTTAGCGGAGAAGCTGCCAATTTTTGCTGCAGATATTTCTCTTATTTCTTGCTGTGTTTACGAATGCATTCTGGATCAGTTTAATGCATGATGTATTATGCTTAATGATGACTTTATATGCTTTGCAGAATCAATGGTCAGAAATGTTCCCTTGCATGATTGGAAGAACATCTATTATAGACGTGATTTTTAGCGGCATGGATGCATCTAGAAATTGTTCTCTGCAATTGGTATTTTCCTCTGAACTTTCTTTGATTTTTTTTTTTCCTAAGCCGTAAATCCTAAAAGACACTATTTTTCTCTGTAGATGCATGCGGAGTTCCAGGCTCTTTCACCTCTGGTTCCTGTTCGTCATATCAAGTTTCTACGGTTATGCAAACATATTGCCGACGGGGTGTGGGCTGTGGTTGATGTGTCTGTTGACGGCAGCCGACAATTTTCAGATGCACACTCATTTGCCAACTGCCGGAGGCTTCCTTCTGGTTGCATTGTTCAGGATATGCCAAATGGTTATTCCAAGGTAAAGAAGTGTAGTGTATTATTGGTTCAATCTTTACATGAGCATTTACTAGGGTCTATTTGTTTGACCAAATGTGAACATCAGATTGAACTGCATATACAAGGGTGTTTGGTTAAAGAATTTAGACTTATTATGGCCCGAAATTAAACACGCCTTTGATATATAATTCCTCGAAGTGTGGGATGTACAATACCATGGGGTGGTATTATTAATTTGATTACTTTATAGTGGGGTCATTTATATCTGGTGAGATTATATATTCTTTCACTGTTGGTCCCGTCAAACAAACTGGCCCTTTATATTTGCTGAGATTGCCTATGTCCGGATATTTCTCATTTTGGGTCTACAAAAAGTGGTTATTGCGACTCAATTTTGAGGTTACTTGGCAATGTATCAAATATACTTGTATTTATTATACTTAGTGATCAGGTGACAATATCTTAGAGGAGCTCGGTTTCAATAATGGATAGTGGGATTGTACTAAGAATCTGAACCTTCTATGACTATTTTACTGAGGCATGTGCTTATTTTGATTAAATACTCTCTAACCTCCAGATTTCAAGGCTTGATTTGGTCTACTCCTTGCTAGAACCACGGAAATAGGACTCAAGAAAAGAATACAACATGACACCTTAATTTTCTTCCACAAAAACGGAATGGCCGGGACACTGCACAAGTTATGTCTACTCCTAGCTAGAACCTCGGAAATAGGACTTGAAGAAAAGAATACAACATGACACATCAATTTTCTACAAAATAACAGAATGGCAGGGACACTGCACGAGTTTTTGTCCATTTTTTACATACATGAAAACAGACTGTTCCTTTATTTTGTAAGTTATGATTGTCGTTTAAAATATCAAAGTAATGAGAAAATAGTTTCACAAAGTGGAAAAAAAAATAGTGCATCATACGTTCTAGGCAACTCTATTCTTAAACAATTCGGAAGTATTGGCCTTTAGGATATACATAAGATGTCCAAATGAGATCCAAGAACTGATTAACAGGTTTGATAAATGTGGATCTTTGTCAAACTTTGAGTTTTACGTGTATTTACACGATTAACGAGAGTATTAAAAGGGTAACCCTGCTGAAATAGTCAAAGCAACAGTTGGAAGTAACTGGAGTCCGACAAGTGTCGGTGTCTGGCTTATAAGTGTCGACTATGCTTCTTAGTCTACTAGTTCAGAGAGGAGAAAACCAAGGAGATCCCTATTTCGATGATGTTGAATTTTTTAGCAACATTTGCTCATTCAAATGTCTTAGAGATGTCATATGTATTCGTGAAGGCCTTGGATTTTTCAACTGGTGATGTATAGAATATGTTTCTGATGCTTCTATTCTCTCTCTCTCTCTCTCTCTCTCTCTCTCTCTCATGTTTGTTTATTAGTCTCGAGGCTGTATTACCTGGATACTGTCTTACATTGTACTCCTTCCAACTTAAAAATTTACCTGTCTCTTGTTTATCTTCTAAAACAATGTTTTCAAGTTTTTGAATGCATTTATATTTTGCAAGTGTATGGAAAGCGTGTTGTTCCTGTCATATCCTCGGTAACATTGCCTCTTTATGGTTGACTTCTCAACTCATCTATCCTAAGCCTGTATAGTAGCCTTGATTTTGTGGATTCTTATCGGTGTTTGTGGTTTACCGTCTCTCTCTCTCTCTCTCTCTCTTTCTCTCTCCACACACGCACATACATACGGACGAATTGCATAGGCTTACGCACATGAAGATGCAACACTCGCTCATTCATTGTGGTAATCATTGGTCATTGCTTCTCAACAAAATATGAGGTGGTGATCCCCTTAGACGGAAATATTTGGGTCTTATTGGAAAATCCGGAAAATGTGGTGTGCTTTAGTGGTATAAATTAAATAATGAATTGTTATGAAGGGAGTCTCCTGAATTTATGGGAGTCGTTATGGCTACCCTCATGGAAAAACACTGAAACGAATGTATCCATGTTACCTTCAAAAAAAAAAAAAAGAATGTATCCATCTTTAGCTAACCACGTAGGTAAATATTTCAGCCTCCTATACATATGCTCTCTCTCTCTCTCTCTCTCTCTCTCTCTCTCTCTCTTTCTCTCTCTCTCAGTTTGTGACCTTCTCAAGTACTAGTAATCAACAGTGGAAGCAAATCCTTGATAGCGCGTTAAGAACTACAACTGCTAAAAACTAGAATCCAGAAGCAGGTGCTAATTCTAGAAATAAATTGCAGGTAATGTGGGTTGAACATACAGAATATGATGAGAGTGTAGTCCACCATCAGTACCGACCATTACTCAGCTCTGGCATGGGCTTTGGTGCACAAAGATGGCTCGCCACCCTACAAAGGCAGTGCGAGTGCTTGGCTGTCCTCTCTTCCATCTCTTCCGTCGAAGATCATTCAGGTACCACCTCGTTTAAATCACCCGTATTTTTTCTCTATTAAATTCCTAATTTGACTCTAATGAAATCCCATGTTTAACAGGAATTACATTGCATGGTAAGGCAAGCATGGTTAAGTTGGCCCAACGCATGACTCGCGATTTCTGTGCCGGGGTCTGTGCAACCATGCATGCGTGGCAGCTAGTTCAAGCTGGAAATGTGGGTGAAGAGGCAAGGTTGATTATACGGAATAGCGTGGATAAACCTGGAGAACCATCTGGAATTGTGTTGAGCGCCACAACATCAGTTTGGATGCCCATATCGCATCAACGTCTGTTTGATTTCTTGCGAGATGAGCAACTGAGGAGCGAGTGGGATGAGTTATCTCATGGTGGGCCAATGCAAGAGATGGTCCACGTGGCCAAGGGCCAAGATCGTGCCAACTGTGTTTCTCTTCTTCGTGCTACCGTGAGTAGTTATCCACTCTTAACTGAATGGGTTTATGGCCTGTTTGGTATTGTTTTAGTTTTCCATTTTACGGAAACAAAAGAAGTGTGTAGTTTGGTAACAGTAATCCATTTTGTCATTGTTTTCAGAAACAATTCACCAACCTATTTTGTAATGATTCCCGGCAAATGGAAATAGGAAACATCGAACAGAAAACAATTCCGCACAGGTTTCCTTGCAATTTTTTCTAATTTTGTGTTAGCTCGACATTGCAGGCTGCCAATACGAACCAGAATGCCATGTTGATACTGCAAGAGACGCAAACAGATGCATCGGGCTCGCTTATAGTGTACACAGCAGTTGATGTAGGTGCGATGCAGATGGTTATGAACGGAGGAGATTCCACCTCTGTGGCTCTCCTGCCATCAGGATTTGCGATCGTTCCAGATTGTTTTCCTGATTCTGCTAGCTCTAACGACTGTAAGGACATTTCGATTAAAGGCAGTGGTGGGTCCCTGTTGACTTTGGGGTTCCAAATTTTGGTAAATAATCCCCCTTCGGCCAAGCTCACAATGGAGTCTGTCGACACGGTCAACTGTCTCATCTCTCGCACGATTCAGAGGATCAAATCTGCTCTTCACTGCAATTAACGTGGGTGCGGTTATCCTCCAAGTTTATCCTAGTTTGTCTATTTTTTGAGATCGGCGAAACCATTTATAGCACCTATGAAAAGTTGCAAAGAATGGTTTGAGTCAAGAACGAACCCTGGTGAAGGGTGGCGGTTCGGGTATTGACTCGGTTCTCAATAGTCTATTGTTTTTGTTGTTTTTATGTCTAATGGTATAGGAAGGGGAAACTGAAGTAGTGTGATTGTGGGATGGAGGGATTTCCTGTCACGGATTCTGGTTTTTGGTTCTCTTTTTGCGTTGAATGCGATGTTGTTCTTTTGTTCTTCTATTTATGTTTGTTCTGAACTGGTCTCAAAAGATAGCTTTCATACTTTTTTTCCTTTTCTACTGTTCAAATACGATGCTTATTCTATATAAATGGGATTATCTTGTTCGTCAAAAAAAAAAACAAACGATGCTTACTTTTGCCTTTTTCCAATTTCACTGCACTGAATGATGTGTTGCAAGGAAAGCTCTGGTCACATAAAAAGGGCTTAAAAGTTACTAGTGCTCTCTCTCTCTCTCTCATTAACAATGTGCCAGAAACCTTTGTCGCTGATATGTTTCATAACTCATTTATCTTGTGAAAACCGGTCCAGTGTTGCAATGTTTTCTCGAAATCCCGTTTTTCTCCAAGATAAATGCGTTACGAAAGTATACCAAATGATATCCGATAATAATTATTTTTGGCGCGGCTAATTTCCTAGTGAACGATCTCGATCATCGTAGTCAGCCTCAAGAAGGGCCAAAATATGGGAGACCGGAGAGGATCCATTTCCTTTCGGATATTCGCAGAGTCTGTAGACTTTGTGACAATCATTCCACAGGCAGGCCAACACATCACATTTGGGCCTAGACCCGAACAGGCCCAACGCCTTATTATCCTTCACAAACCTCAAAATTACACTAAACACCATCTCTTTTGAAAAAACTCAAAATTACCCCACAACAGTCCAATAACTTACACCCGTCCCCCCATCCCCCCTAAACTCTTAACCCCCCACCGCAAATCTGGATACACATCTCCTTCCCTCATTCCACCAAAATGTGGAAGCACAAAACCCTAACCTTCAAACCCAATTCACTATTCCATTCAATCCTTCAAACAAGACCCATGTCAAAGTCCACCTCCATACCCAAGAAGCTCCAGCGCGTGCGCGACCACGGCTACGACAACTACATGGAAGTCGAGAAGAAAACCCGGAAAGTCCTTAAGTTCCAAGCCCTGATCCTCTCTCACCCCTCGTCCATTGTCTCCGTCTCCCGCCTCGAAGCCCTCGCCCAGCGCGGTCTCGGCCTCAAGCAGCTCGAAGCCGGCCGGTTCATCCTCAAGTTCCCCCACGTCTTCGAGATCTTCGAGCACCCGGTCCAGAGAATCCTCTACTGCCGGCTAACCCGGAAAGCCCAGCTCCAGATTGATCAAGAAAACCAAGCCCTCCTTGCCCAAGTACCCGATGCCGTGATCCGTCTCAGGAAGCTCTTGATGCTGTCCAACACCGGCCGGCTTCCGCTTGAGCACGTTAGGATTGCAAGAAAAGACTTTGGGCTTCCGGATGACTTCGAATTCTCGGTAATCCTCAAGTACCCAGAGTTTTTTCGATTGTTTGATGCTAAGGAGAGTAGGAGTAAGTACATTGAGGTTGTGGATAGAGATAAGAAGCTTGCCGTGTGTGCTATAGAGAGACTTAGGGAGAAGGAGTATAGGGAGAAAGGAATAGATGCTGAGAATATTAGGTTTTCGTTTATTGTGAATTTCCCACCCGGGTTTAAGATTGGGAAGTATTACAAGATTGCTGTGTGGAAGTGGCAGCGGCTTCCGTACTGGTCGCCTTATGATGATATCTCGGGGTATGATTTGAGGTCGCTGGAGGCGCAGAAGCGGATGGAGAAGAGGGCTGTGGCGATGGTTCACGAATTGGTGTCGTTGACCGTGGAGAAGAAGATTACTTTAGAGAGGATTGCACATTTTCGGTTGCCGATGGATTTGCCGAAGAAGCTCAAGGATTTCCTTCTTCAACACCAGGGGATATTTTATATATCGACCAGGGGTAATCATGGGAAGCTTCACACGGTTTTTCTCAGGGAGGCTTATAAGAAGGGGGAGTTGATAGAACCGAATGCTTTGTATTTGGCTAGGAGAAAGCTTGCTGAGTTGGTTTTGCTGAGTCCTAGGAAGGTTAATGTCGATAGAGAACTGGTCAGTTACAGGAGGGGCGGAGAAACTGAAGAAATGGGGAGCGTTAGTAGAGCCTTTGAGACTGAAGAGAACGATAGACAAGATGCAGAGAGGGGAGAAAAGTTGCAATCAGAGTTTGATTGTGATTATACTGATGAGGATGATGATAGTGAGGAGGTTGAGGGTGCAGGGGCTACTCGTGCGTTGAGTGACTGAGATAAGATAGCCTCTTGGATAGTGACTATGAAGTATATATGCACGTTCTTGAACGGGATATGCTTTCTGCCCGGGGTCTCTGTTTTTCAATCCTAGAAGCAGTAAAGAATACTTGTGCAGAGAACCTTGCATCTTGTTCGTCATCCTAATTGTGAAGGTTATCGAAACACAGATAGGCTAATGCGATAAGGCTGGCATCCCAGCAAGAAGGTATCCCTTCCTCCTAAAGATTTGTAAGTTGATCTCTTTCATTGGTGAATCAACTGGGCATGACCATAAGAATTGTGGTTCTTATTTGATGCCTCAAAATTGATCTAGTTGGTTATCCAATTACAAGACCTAGAGTTAGGATCCACAAACGAATGCTAATTCTCTTGAAAACGTTGCAGGGTTAGCTCATTTTCTGAACCATTTCATCTTCTCTGATATGAGATCATACTAGAGAACCTTAAAATGTCTTTGATAAAGGAGGTTGCAGAGTTATCGTGTTAGGGTCTGATGAAGTTGGATTCCGAATATATAGGTTGACCGCTAGCTAAACTCCCCAAGATGTGAATTAGTTTGTAAGATGCACAAAAGGAGATCGGAATATCTGATCAAGAAGTAAACGAGATCTGCAGTATCTTGTGAGGTGGTGAACGGTGTTTACTAGATGGTGACTCAGATTGATGTACATATGTTGCTTCGCTTGCTTTAGTTGTTTGATCTGTTAAACGGAATAAATGGAAACAGTTGTGACAAAGAATACAGAGGAAACAGTGTTACCTTCATTGAATTTGGGCAATTCTTTTTCTTTTAATGTATCTTTCAGCACGTGTTCTGAGAGTTCTTGGAATTTATTTTGCAATAACTAATAAGGTATTACTATTCTTTTCAATATCGATTGTATCAAACTTTCAATCATTTGAATGAAAATTCGTATGTATATTCCCTACGATGATACTATTCAACTTAATCTTTTTTCTGCAAGCTGTCTCTTGGAAGAAACAGGTCATGAGTTTATTGTGAGATCACAAATTGCCCCTCCTTGGATCGAGTTTCGACTGCAAATGCTAACATACCAAGGGTTGTTTGATAGTTCAGGAATTTAAAATTCCGTCTCGATCATCTTGATACCTGCCCTAGTAGTGGCCTTTGCTAGTAGCAGTATGCATTTGATTTTGAAAGCTGTATATTTTAAAAGGCTCAGTTTGGATTGTATGCACTATGCAATAATATTGATGGGAAACAAAAAGGTAATTACGGATCCTCTAATTTTTTCCCTGTTAGATCACGGTATCCTGTAAGCCCTTTAATAGCTGATGTATTTAGGTTGTTGGGTATTGAAGTCACTAGTATTAAGAAGATGAGCGTCGTATTATAGATCCGAACTGGTCATCCAAACATAACTTAAGACAAGACTCTTGGGAGTTCACAACTCTTGTTAGTAGTTGAGTTTATGAATCTCTCTTGCAGTTTCTGTAAATCCTCTGTTTGCTTCTTCTTCAGCAGGTAAACTTGATGTTGAATGGAACATTGTGTCCTCATGATCAACAAGTTGCTTTCATCTTCAATTGTCTTTACATCCATTACTATTGTTACATGATGATATCATGTACACGATTGGTTGGCATCTATGAAGCACGGGTACTCCAGAAATGTCGCCGTACGCGTACCGGGTACGGGTACGGCGTGGGTACGGCAAAAACGTACCGGGTACAGCAAAATTGGATCGGGTACTTTTGATAATTTTGTCTCTCCTCTCTCTTTCTCTCTTCATCTGTCTCTCTCTTCGTCTCTCTCTCTCTCTCTCTGAATACTAATTGATATGCGGTAGATATGTCTATGTTGTTTTTTGTTGGTAAAATGGGTTTATATTTCATTTTATGAAATAAAAAATAGAAAATTTATATATATATATATATATATATATATATTCGCCGTACCCGTAACCTACTTTTTTGGGGTTTTGTCGTTTCCTGTACCAGTACCGCGTACCCGTACCGCATACCGGTACCCGTGCTCCATAGGTTGGCATGCAATCTGCAACTAGTAGTAAACAATAAAGAGCATTATTAGATATTTTGTCAACCATAATAACATTTATAGGTTTATAAAGGCAAGTGACTTAAACAGATTAAGCTGAATTGACCCCTAGCTAAACACCCCTAGATGTGAACTAGTTTCTAAGATGGACAAGATGGGATCTGAGTATCTGATTACGTAAACGAGCTCGGCAGTAGCCTATGAGGTGTTGAAAGGGTGTTTATTCGAATACAATGATATACAACCATTGTTCTCTTGCTTTTAGCCGTTTGATTTGTTAAAACAGTACGGCAAAGAAAACATGAGGAAACGGTGTTACCTTCATTGAATTTGGGCATCTTTGTTTTTGTATCTTTTACCTTCATTAGAAAGGATGTTACTCTCTTGTACATCGATTCTGTCAACCATTTGAATGATGTCATATGTATATCCCATCTTTTCTATTATTTGAAGCCAAAGCACCTGCTTAGTTTTTGCTTCACGGACTTGTGCAAGTGATGTTACGTTGACAAAAAAAAGGTCAGTATGTTGTCCAATTTTGCCAGTATAAGCCGTAAATGAGTTTTTTTTTAATTTATTTATTTTATATTATCTTACTGTATTGAATTATAATCTTGCTTACTTCATACAATTGTTGCGTTGAATGTGAGAATGAAACTGTCACGATAGAGAAAGTCAACTATAAGTCTATAATATGCAACTTAATTTTGTTCTGCAAGCTGTCCCTTGGAAGAGACAGGTCATTAGTACACTGAGATCAGAAATTGCTCCCAAGACTGTGAATGCTAACATACCAGCCCAGGTGCTTGTTTGATAGCTCAGGAATTGAAAATTCTGTTCCGATCATCTTGATAGTTCCCGACTTCTGGCCTCTGCTAGTAGCAAGCATGTGTGTGGTGCCGAAAGCCATATATTTTAAAAGGCTTCGTTTGAATTAGAGGAATTTGATGAGTAACGTTAAGGTAATTCAGTATCCTCCAAATTTTTTCCCCTGGAGCATTCTCGATTTATGTAAACCTTGATTAACTGATGTATTAGATTGTTGGGCATTGCATCCACATCACTATTAAGAAGACTTGCATTTCTACTATAAACTGGTCATCCAAACGAGGCTTAAGACAGGACTCTCTTGAGTTCACTATTCTTGTCAGTACTTGAGTTGATCTATTTACCTTGCTGATTCCTGTCGATCATCTGTTTGCTTCTTCTTTGATGAGCGAACTTGACAATGAATGGAATATGGTGTCCTCGTGATCGACAAATTGCTTTCATCTTCGATGCCATCTTTATGTTTCGTAACGATGGACAAATGATGATATCATGTACTCCGTATATGATTGGTTGGCGTGCAATCTGCAACTAACCGATAAACAGTATTAGATAATTCGTCAAGTATAATGAAATTTATAGGTTAATCAACGCAAGCGATCCAAATGGATGGAGCTGAATTGGTGTTATGCCATCAGCTTATCGCGTTATAGAGAAATCTTGTAAATAAATGGATTACGTGGCTTATGATGTCATAGGCACTCTTGTAAATAGAGTTTTTCTGGTTACACTGCTCATGCGTTGCAATGTTGAAAGGGAGTCTGCTCTCTTTCGGATAAATTTTTCAGTGCAGTGCACTCTGCAGAGCAGATCCGAGCCGTCCATCTCGACAATCAATGATTCAGATATATTACTTTTTCCCGGTAAGAATTAACTTTGACTGATTAAAATTAACAAACATATCCAAACTATTGATTGTTAAGATGGACAGTCCCAGTGGCGTAGCAAAAAAATTATGTAAGTGGGACACCTTTTAAACACATTTTAACCAAAAAAAAATCGTACTAAGCAACGTTAAAATGTTTGTGCTAAGAATTTAAAAACCTAACATATTTATTAATATAGTAAATTATATATAATATAAAAACAATCGAATTGCTTGAATTGTATCAGTATATTAAGTCTAAGAGCAATTCACTATTTAATATTTAGCAATATTGCTCCCATTGTTAATAATTGCTAAAGTGTAAAACGTATAGCCTATTGTTTAGACATTTTTGATTTTGAACATTATGCATTAGAAAGTTCCAATGAGTAAGTGACTACTATTTTTCACATTAGACATCTCATTTCGCCAGTGTAATGACAATGTTCAAATATGTGAAACAAAAAATTGAGAATGAAATAATATTCGACATGTGTTAGAAAAATTAAAAGTAAATTTATGAAATACAATTAACTAGACAAAATACAAAATATATATTTTAAAATCTTAAATTTAAAAAAAAAATTGAGTGGGGGCTCGTGCCCCTGCTCGTCCCATGCTCCCTCCACCACTGGACAGTCTGGATCTGCCATGAAGGGTGCACTGCAACCTGCAGGATTTTTATTTCCCTGAAAATATTACTACCATACAAATGGCACATAATTTCGTCCTGGCACTGGAATGATTAAGGTTGTTGGTTGGTAAAGGTTGGTTTTTCTAAGACCTTAATAAGTAGCTAACTGATTAGATATATTAATATTTGTTGGCACACTCATAGAAAAATCACCAGTAAAATAGGTCCCAGTAGTTCTGGTAACAACATTTCAAGCCTACTAGTTTTTAACATGACAGCATCATTTGGAAAAAGATATTCCTAATTCCTACAAATTATCATGAGACACCCTTGTTGTCTACTTCTCCTTGGTTTTATTTCTTGGATGGAGGGCAGGGCATCTAACAACTACCATGAAAAAACAGAAGTAAAAAAAGGCAAAAGCAAAATTAGAAGCAATAAGGAGGTGTTTGGTAAAGCTATCAAGAAAAATTTGCCAATTGAGGGTGAGTTAATAATGATGTTGGGGTTTTTTTCAATCAGAAATGCTATACATACAGATTGTATGTGTACATACAATTCTGTAGGGTCCACTATGGGGTCCCCAAAAACAATCCAAGCCGTCAATTGGCTTTAAAATGACTTTCTAAGTCATCACATGAAAAATCAGCTCAATCTGATACTTTTAAATGCTTAATGTAATAATTTAAATGCTTAATGTAATAATTCAAGCACTTAGAGATATCTGATTGAACTGATTTTTTACGTGATGACTTAGAAAGTCCATTTAAAGCTAATGGACGGCTTGGATTGTTTTTGGGGACCCTGTAGTGGGCCCCACAGAATTGTATGTGCACGATCTGTGCACATACCATCTGTGTGTATAGCATTTCTGTTTTTCAATTTCCAGGTGTTGGGTTTGTCATTTGCATGGAGAAGTTATCTTATGAGCCTGTAACACCTTATTGGTTGTGCTCTCAAAAAGATCAGCAAAGGGGACATCACTATTCCTTAAGCGTAGATTTCTTTGGTTATTACTGTACTAAAGAATTGTTTACTTTTGGTGCACCGGTCCTTGATTAACACAAAATTGCGTAATTAATTTCACGAGCTAGGTCACATATACTAAGTTTTCGGTAGAAATAGGCGCTCCCGCTCTCGATGTTTGCTTTATTCTTCCGCTTTCAATCGTCGCTCTCTCGAATTTTAATACTAAGTTGAATTGTTTTCGAAAAACGCTTTTCACACTCGTACGTGCATATTATACGCGCATCTTGACCATTCTCGTGAGCACTCTCCGTCACTTATCAATTTGTACACCTTTTTTTTTCCCGACGGTCAAGGGCGTCCGAGCCATCTTACGTGTGTCTCAACCATTCTCCTCTCCAATACAGTCAAAGACAGACCCTCCACACCGGAGCTAGGAGATTCATGCTCGGCCTCGAGAGGTTGCCAATTTTTGAACTAAGAAGGTTTTTTGGAGTTTAGAACTAATCCCTTGTTGCCACTTGAACCAGCCCTTGGGGTTATTTATATCTTGCCCATTTTTTCTTTTTCTTTTTTTCCTTTACTGGCCAGCCAAAAAAATACTGTAAGGGAAAAATAAAGGGGAGTGATTTTGCTACTCCCATTTTTGTTAATGCTACTCCCATTTGTGTCTTAATTAGATGATTTATTTTGTGAGAGAAAGGGAGTGACATTAAAAAAAAAAATAACAAAATAAATTCCCAAAATAAAAGTTTCTCTGTGAAATCCAATGTCAACAGTACCCCCCAGTCTCCACTTTCTTCTACTCCATTTCAAAAAAGCAAAACTGGAAAAGGAAAGGAAACATCCATCAGGCTACCATCCAAAACCCAAACATAGAAAACATCTCCCTCTCTCTCTCTCTCTCTCTCTCTCTCTCCTCTGCAATCTACTCCTATATACTGTACTATACACACATCTCCAGCTCTACTGCCTCTACGTATAGTGAGAGCAGAGAGAAATAATCCACGTCATCCCCACCTAAAATCCAATCCCACCCCAAATCCAATTTCTCCACGCCACGCCACGCCACCCACTAACTCACCCCCTCCCTCCCTCCCCACCTTTCTCTCTCCCCTCATGTCATCCCCTCCAATTTACTCCCCCTGTTTTTGTTTTGAAACCTTTTGTTAACGGTTGACCTAATTCACCCCCATCATTTACTAAAATTCCCCATTTCATTACACAATTAGATACAAAAAAATCCAGAGAGAGAGAGAGAGGGTGTAGAGGAGAGAGAGGGATGGGGAATTCGTTCGGGTGCTCGGCGTCGGGAGAGAGGCTGGTCTCGGCGGCGAGGGACGGTGATTTGGTGGAGGCGAAGATGTTGCTCGACTGCAACCCTTGCCTCGCCAAGTACTCCACCTTCGGAGGCCTCAACTCCCCTCTCCATTTCGCCGCCGCCAAGGGCCACAACGAGGTACATCAAAAATCGTATCTTTCTGGATGTACGTATCGGTTTGTGTTTACGTACGTTATTGTTCTTTTACGCGTGTAATTTCTTTGGTGATTGTAGATTGTGGCTTTGTTGATTGAAAATGGAGCTGACGTGAATTCGAGAAATTACTGCGGTCAGGTGCGAGATCTCGGCATTTTTGTCTTTCTAGGTTATTTTGGTTTTTGAATTCGATTCAAGTTATGCGCTTGGTCTTGTAATTTATGATGGTCAAAGACGGCAACTTGTTGGGATGATTGAAAATTGGAGGATCTGTGTTTTTTTAAAATTGATTTTATAGACGGCGTTGATGCAAGCATGTCGTTACGGGCACTGGGAAGTTGTACAAACTCTCCTCCTCTTCAAATGCAATGTGAGTTTTCCTTTCTCTTATTTTGTGTTTTTCGTTTTACCGGCGTATCTGTTGTTTTATAAAAGGGGCTGAATTTGATGACATATAATCTCCTAATGAAGAGATGGCCAGTGGTTCGTTTCCATTGTTCTTATTCTGGTTACACTCAGAAGCCTTTCTCTAAAGTACTCTCTCTGTCCCCATTTAAGGTCCCTCGTTCTATTCTGATCGGATAAAATATGAGTTATATTTCTAAATCGGTAATAAATTTTATATGCAAGATGGATCTTGTTTGACAGAGTTTAATTAGTTCTATTAGACAATGTTTTTCAAAATCACATAAAATATTATTCATTACGAGATATAAGCAATTGAAAGAGAGTGGCACGAACTCCTAAAAATAACTGTTAAATGGGGACGGAGGGAGTAAGTTGATTCCTGTTGGAGTATCCAACTCAAAATTAATTGGCAATGTGTGGAGAGGTTGCCCAGCTCATATATTTGCTTTGGAGGTTATAACTAACCAATGTTGGACAAACTCTAACACTTGATCTGGAAAAAAAATGTAAAGCTCTATCACTCCCTCTCCCCGCATGAGCGATCCCTGACCTGCGTGTGGAGAGGTAAACAAAGGATCTGTAACATAGAGATCACAACAAAATAAGGTGCCGTTATGGGCCTTATGGCACAAACAACGGGGCAATCAATCAAGAGAGTCTTGTCCAAAAGCCTACGAAAGCCTAGCTCTAATAGCATGTTAAAGCATCCAACTCAAAACCAATTGGCAATGAGTGGAGAGGCCACTCATGCTCGTATACTAATATTGGGGGTTGGAATTAACCAATTGGGGACAAGCTCTAACAATTCCTGAGGGTCACATATTTTAGCTACTCTTTTCAGGTTACAAGAGCTGACTATCTCAGCGGAAGGACAGCTCTCCATTTTGCAGCTGTGAATGGGCATGTTAGATGCATAAGACTAGTTGTGGCTGACTTTGTTCCAAGTGCTCCCTTTGATTCGATAAATGATGTACCCGAGAGGGAGAAAACTGATGCTTCCAATATTAGGAGCAAATATGACCAAAGGTATCTTTATTACTTGAATAGTTCTTGTTTATTTTTCAATTGTAAGACCACATGGATATGCTCAAGGAGTAGAATACAGTTCATAGCTTTTCTAAATGCAACAAACACAAATGGTGGACCACTGGTCCCTATAGAACCCACTACCTAATTCTTGGCCAGCTACATGTTGCACTAAAACTGGTCTTCGATATGTTTTCCCTGCAGAATAAAATTTGTGTTCGATTTTTTAAAGAGGGATTTGTCAATGATGACTGAAGAGTCATATTACATGAAGCATTTTATTATTCCTTTATTGATTCAACATTTTAATTAATTCACTTGCAGCGCATTATCCAAGTTTGTAAATAGGGCTGCCGATGGTGGTATCACTGCTCTTCATATGGCTGCATTGAACGGTTATTTTGACTGTGTACAGCTCCTACTTGATCTTCATGCGAATGTCTCAGCTGTGACATTTCATTATGGGACGTCAATGGATTTGATAGGTATGCTTTTTATTTGAGGCTCAACTTATTGACTGTGATCAGTTTCTCAACTCATAAAACAAGAAAATGCATTACTCTGTAGGAGCTGGAAGCACCCCTTTGCACTATGCTGCTTGTGGGGGAAATATGAAATGCTGTCAGGTAGGTTTCTATTCTATTAACTGAATTTCTGAGGCTTGAAATTTTTGCTTTGTTTGAAATGATTATCGTCTTGTATCTACAGATCCTTCTCGCAAGAGGTGCCAGTCGGATGACTCTAAACTGCAATGGGTAATACAGACTGAATGCTTTTTCTATTGTCGAGTGTTTGAATGGTTCGGGTGATTATTGTTGCTCTTCGTGTGTCTAATGGAAATATCTAATGGTTTGTGTGATTATTGTTTGCTCTTTGTATGTCTAATGGAAATATCTACGGTCTCGCAGGTGGCTTCCTCTTGATGTTGCCAGGATGTGGGGGCGTCATTGGCTGGAGCCATTGCTGGCACCTAATTCTGACTCTACTGTTCCGCTGTTTCCTCCTTCTAGCTATTTATCGTTGCCCCTCATGAGTGTGCTTAACATAGCTAGGTAATTTGCAACCAATTACTTCTGCCCCTTTTTTTGTTGGATCAAAGGAATCTGGCATCCACTCTTTTTGATCAGTTATGGTACTGCTGGATTACAAATTTTCAAGACTATGGTGTCATTTTACTACTTAGATATGGATGGATACCCCTCGTCCCTCACTCTTCTAAAGGGAAAAAGAGAAAAATTACCTACCAGCTGGTATTGGATGGGTGGGTCCATCTGTATAGGGGACCCCTTCTTTGGGAATTACGAGTTTTACGGGCTTTTTTTGGTAGGAGAGCCTTGGTGCAGTGGTACGGTTGGTCCATTGCAACTTGGTTTATGGGTTCAAACTTCAAAAACAGAACCTTGGCACATGAGGATAAGAATGCTTATATCTGAATTCTGAACTTCCCCAAACCTCGCAGTGGCTTGAGCCTCATGCTTGAGTACTTGACTGCCTTTTCTCATATAATGCAATGCATGACCATGTCTTAACAGCATGTTAGAACCACTCAAGACTTATGAGTGATATCCCTAGAAACCTCTTTACGTGCTTAAATGCTTCTCGCTTAGTGCACACCTGAATCTTCATAGGGAAAACTCTGGGTTGTGCTCATATAAAATCATGCTGATCTGCCTAACTTAGCAACAACAAAAAAGGGAAAAAGAACTTTTGTTGATATGCATGATGAGCATTTCCTATCATTGGAATATAATTTGTTTTTGACACATTTACCTGTATATGAAAAGGGTTTGATTTCAAACTAAGTGTTGTTGGATATAAGGGATTCTTGAAATGATACATTTTAAGCTTTCATTTTCTGCAGAGAGTGCGGGTTGCAGTCATCAACAACTGGCTCTGATGATGTTGAGATCTGTGCTGTTTGCCTGGAGAGATCATGCACAGTAGCTGCTGAAGGTCAGCTTTTTCATCAAGTCTGCAGACTTCCTGTTGCATTTTAGTTTGTGCCTACATACTCCTCTATGACTGCATGATATGATGTATTGTATATCAGCAGACTCGGCACTGTCCTTAAAAAACATACAGATACCTCTGGGCGTTCCTGTGTGATATTACTGTGAGGACTTATCCATTACTCCTTCATGGCTCTTCTTCCTCTTCCCTTTGCTCAGCATGTGTTGATTCCAACTTATGATGGCGATGTTTAGGTTGTATCCGAGTTCACTTGGAGTTACAAGAAATTTTAGGATGCAAGCTATCTTATTGCCTAGTGGACGGGTGGCCTATGAAAACTAAGCTTCTGGCTTTGTATTTGTTTGTTATAATTTTCTCTCTCATCGGTTCATTATACCTCGAAAACTAGTATATGAGCATAAGCAGCTTCTCCTCTTATTGCCAATTGGTTTTGAGGTGGATGCTTTAACATGGTATTAGAGCTAGGTTTTTGGAGGCTTTTTCCCTTTGTTTGTGCCATAGTTGCCCTTTGTTTTGTTGTGATCCGTATTTTCCGGATCCTTTGTTGACCTCTCCACGTGCGAGTCGGGGGTCGCAAGTGCGGGGAGTGTTGGAATTATGTCTCACATCGGTTAATAATTATACAACAAAAACTAGTATATGAGCTTGGGCGGCTTCTCCCCTCATTGCCTGGTTTTGAGGTGGATGCTTTAACTTTGGTCATAGGGTAGCTGGGAGGGATGGTTTTGTAATCCTTATGTAGAAATGTATTCTTCCTCTGTTTGGGGCTAGTTGGTGGTCTGTCCTACTTTTTTTTTTTCCGTATTTTCCCAGAAAAATTCCAATTGGTTTACTTCTTATTAGTTCGTGATTGGGTTACTCTCAAACGCCCTTATTTCTCCTTTTTGTTTATAATTTATCACACAGCCCCTGACAACCAGGAATAGCGTAAAAGGATTCATTTGGCTGACCCCAAATGATTTTGATATATAAATGCTTGTTGATTCTGACATAAAATAAGCATGTTCAGTGATTCATAGCTTTGAGCCAGATGCAAGCATTCTCTTCTGCTAACCTGGATCCATGTAGCTCTTTAATTTCCTAGTTTTGATAAGTGCCCGGTCTTCCCTGAAACTCTTAGTTGATGTTGTTCTCTTCCTTTATCTTTGGTTAAGTCCTTGAACGTAGAGTTCAAGCTGATCGAGGAATCAAGCCCCGCAATGGGGTACATTTGAGATCTTAAGAGGAGGTTCGTTACGGCAAGCGAGGAATCAAGCCCTTCTGGGAAGAGGAGGTTCGTTACGGCAAGCGAGGAATCAAGCCCTTCTGGAATGGGGTACATTTGGGAAGAGGAGGTTTCATGGCGGGAGGGACTTAATTGAAACATCTCTAGCTAACGAACTAGTGATCTGCTTATATTGCATCTATCACATATTTTCAAGAAAAATTCCCTTTCTTTGCTTTTGCAAATGTGAGATCCTACTTGGGGGAATTAACGGGTCACTTCCATAGTTTTCACTTTCAGTATTGATGTCTCCTCCAAGAAAAATTCCCAGTATCTCGCCAGTGAAGGAACATGCAAAAGGCAAAGAGAGTGGGTCATCATCTGCCTAAACCCGTTCGGCATTAGGTATTCATAAGTCTTCGGTACAAGACCAACATCTGCCTAAACACCTTTGACATCGTAATCTGAATATGTGGATGAGTTTGGCAGTCAAGCCACTCAGAAAACTTACACTTCCCCTTCAAATCATTTTTGGCGATTTTTGTTCTCTCAAAGGACACGTCATTTCATCAACTTGTTTTTCCCCCCCTCAAATTGTCTTCACACTTGATGCACCCCTTCCTTTGCCCTTTTAACATCGTCTACTCTAAACCAAAGCACTCCTCACTAGTACTTATTGGTTTGGTTGTATAGAGTGAAACTGTGTGTATGTAACTCTTTCATGTCTTGCCATAAACAGATTGCGAACTTCTTGTTTAACCTTTTCTTATCACGCAGCACGGGAACTGCAAAAGTTGTATGGTTTTTGGTTTTGGTCTACCATTTTGTTAAAGCTATTTTTTACCCTGAATGTGGTTCCGCAGGTACTTCTATTCTGTTGCATATAGTATACTAATCTCAATGATTCTCCTTTTATGTTCTCAGGTTGCAGGCACCAGCTTTGCGTAAGATGTGCACTCTACCTCTGCTCAACAAGCAACATCCCTTCTTTATTACAAGGCCCACCTGGGTCCATTCCTTGCCCTCTTTGCCGACACGGGATCGTCTCCTTTGCCAAACTCCCCGGATCTCCAACAAAGGAAGTCAAACTCAGTCTGTCCCTTAGCCTCTGTACCCCGTGCATGCTTCACTCCCGTGACTCGGATCGTTCAACTCCTGATATACGAAAGAATCGTGTAGCTTCTGTTTCACCCGATATCTTCTGCCCCGTCACTTGCAGTCCGTTTCCTTCAGTTATCCCCATGTGCGCTTGTAGTGATGGACCATGCCCCACCTGTGGACCACATGAGGTCGAAGCACGAGAAGGATCTCCTCATCAATCCCAGTCCACAACCGTAGACCAAGACAAAATGGAAAGAGTGAGGCTGGAGAAAACAAGCTGTTCGAGCATGTTTTGGAGCAGAAGAAGCTGCAGCAGAGAGCACCAGTGCAATTCAGAGATTAACGCCTGACTATCGTGCATGATTACTTTCTCATATCTCATTGAATGGAATTTTGACGACGGCACATCTCTGGTACTCTCTATTCTGTTTTTGATTATGCTTCTATTGGTTTGGTGTGTGGCGGGCCTGGCGGCAGTGAATCCAGTTACGGGATTTAGGCATTTTTACCGCATTTTTCAGATTGCTTGGTTAAAATATCTAGCGAGCCTTGTAAAAATTTGTATGGTGGGGTTATGGATTGGTTGCAACTTGCAAAGCGAAAGTGATAAAAAGTCTGCTCATCATTTTGTTATATATGATGGAGTTCCTTTGTATATGTCCTTTTGGAAACTGTTTCTCCTATTTTCGCATATAAAGATACAATCTCTTGGCTATAAATTCTCAGAATGAAATCTCCTCTTTACGTTTTGCTTGCCTTGAGCTTAGTCGCATAATCCTTGAGAATGCGCTCGCGCTCTCAATCCTTACTTTTCACTTGCATTTTCAATCCTCGCAATCGTGAATTTTCGTAGTTTGGAATGTTTTTCAAAGACGTTATCTCGTTTGGACTCCCGCTCATGCACGCGCACGCAAATTACGTGACTTAGGTCATGAGTAGTCTTTGGTGAAGGTGCATCGTAAATGTGACTTGATCAGTGAATCTAATGGACGGTCCAGATCACATGCTTAGAAACACTTCAGATTAACCAACGCTTTATTCAGTTACTAGCGAGCCGGTCGCGAGCAAGGCCCGCTGGTATACCAATTGCCAATTAGGCATAACTGTGCATTTATTTATTTTTTCTTTTCTGCCAAATGTGAGGAGAAATTACACTCCTCTATATTTAGGGAGAAAGGGAAGGGGACGTGAGGTATAAACCACCACAGAGTGAAGTATAAACCACCACTACAACACTACCTTGCCTAGAATGAAGTTTGAACCCAAGACCTCCCAATTGAAAGGATCCCGAAGATGAGCTGGTTCTTAAAGCCTGTGCATGTCAAGGAAGTGTCATCTGGGCTAGATCCCATTGACAACTGCTGGGTATTCTAGCTTTCTTATTTATTATTTTTTTAAGATTTTGGGTCCAAAAGGGACCGGCCTCACTTTGAGTAGATTATTTCACGTCTACCACACAAATAAAAAGGAGTGTAGAAGAGGGGAGAGAAACTATACACGTGAGAAAATGCAGAGAGAAATACTACCTGAAGTGTAAGAGCAATCAATAAGGTAAAAGACAAGGGCTGAATGGTACTTTCATACTGTTTGTAAGATGATGAACAGTAACATTTGCACTGTGGTATAGATCGATATTTTGGACTGTGGGGACCACATCACCACTCCAAGAAGAACTGGAGATTCAAGACACACAGGGACCTGATCCCCTGTCTATCCTTCATCAAACTTAAAGATAACCTAAAAGTTAGGGTTTAGGTAGGACCTACAATTCCTTAAACCTAGAAAAAGAACTACAGTTATCTAGGCAATGAGGCGGATTGGAGGCAGATATTACCATCTCTTTGCCCGTATCGCCATTACTGAGAGAGAGAGAGAGAGAGAGAGAGAGTGAGATAGAGAGAGAGATTACTAGTGGCACTGGGCACGAACGGGGGTGGGAGAGGAGTCGTCTGGGAGAGGTGCGGCTCTTATGAATAAGATGTGGGAGTGGGAGAGGGAATGACTGACCAGTGAACCGGTGCGATTGTTGTGAATAAGATGTGGCAGTGGGAGGGAATGAGTGACCAGTGAATCCTAATCGTTATAAGTGTAGAATAACTGACCTGTGAACCATAATCGTTATAAGTGTACAATAATATATATCTCGGGGTATTTAGGACGATGAAAGGACAGGGAACGGGTTTGGGGCGGGGACATGCTTACTCTCGAATCTTACCCGATCCCCGAAATTTTAAAAAAAAAAAAATTCTTCATATCCGCTCTGATCTCCGAATCCCCAATTCGTTCGGGACGGAAAACGGATTGAATTCGATACGGCCGGATAATAGAAAAATGGCCATCCCTGCTACCTAGACAACAATAACAAACAACTGACTAAAGCAGAGTACGATAAAAGAAAGACATTAGAATAACAAACCCACAAAATCCAACGACCCCAAAAACTGCCGACAAGGTCGAACACCCTCTTTAATTTTTACTCTTTTAATCAAAGATCACTTCAGATGAGACTGAAAGTTGAATTCTCCCTCCCTCCCTCCTCTCTCTCTCTCTCTCTCTCTCTCTCTCTCTCATTTCCTTCTTGCAGCAGTTTCTCTCTGTGCATTGAAGTAAACTGCAGCCACTGGTAGTCCTAAATCATTCTCTTCTGAGAAATTCCTTGTGTTGAAATAGTCTCTTGAGCCTGGTGGCCTCACTGTCATTCTTGTTTTCTGCTTGAACAAGAGAAATACGTATCTGTGGATGCCGATAACCGGCTTTGGAGTCTCGTAGCTCACAATTTCTCTTCCTGTTTAATTAGTAATTGGAAAGAAAAGAATTATACCCCATTTCCAAGTGATCACAATTTCAAATATACTATTAAGAGGTTGATATTAATGAGGATTATAACTCACCAAATGAAACGTCAGTTGTACCGGGAATGTCCGTGACAATCCTGAAATAGAAAAGGGTTTGTGACATTTATATTTTTGATTTATCTAAACCACCTTGGCCATATATTAGATTTTGGATTCGTGGGGGCCGGGAAAATACAAGAATATCCAAACACATCATATATATAAAACCACACATGATATATATTTACAGGAATTGGGTTAGACGAAACAAACCAGTGGACATGTTCGCGTAAATACGGTTCACTAGGACCTGGAGCATCTGGGTCTGTCATAATCTTCAACACCATCCACAAAAACGAAATCAGAGAGAGTGAGAGAGAGAGAGAGAGAGAATGCAGTTGAATTTGAAGATTACCAGGGTATAAGCAGCTCTCATGTCTTCACCACCAATCTCTACACGGGGTCTAGCAGTAGTGAGAAAAGGCATGATCTCAAGGCCATTCAAAACACGATTCTTGGAGTTGTACATTACATCCATTTTCACAACCGGAGTGAAATTGTCTACCACATCTCCTACCACTCTCCCTAAGGCAAGTGGTTCTACGAGCCTTGACATCATGACGAGAGAGAGAGAGAGAGGAGGAGGGAGTTTGGTGCAATAGAGTTTTAGATTGTTAGAGCATTTATAGAGAACAAAGAGATGCACCTCCGCAGTGGAATAATCAAAAGTTGTCACATCATCTTTTGATTATCCATTTAAAGGTCGGGTTGCTAAAGTTAGCACCGTAGAGATCCACAATGGTACAATCAAAATTTAAAATAACCAAACAACTTTTCAACTTATAAAAATCTAAAAATTGTGACATAGAAAATGATTCTTTTAAAATAGTTTTCAAACTAATAAAAACAGGTTATTAGAAAAAGATAAAATAGTTTTTTGAAAAGTTTGACTTAAAACAAATAGTTTTTGGGAAAAAGTTTTAAAAAAAAGTTTTTGTAAAAAAAAAAAGGTTTTAATAAATAAATTGTTTTGCCATAAACTGTTTTTGCAAAAAAAAATAGTTTTAATAAATAACAGGTTTTGCCAAAAAAAAAAGAACAGTTATTGAAAAAAAAAAGTATTTTTAAAAGTATTTCTTAGAAACATGTTGAAAATGGAAGAGAGATAAGGTTTTTGTGTAATAATGGTGTACTTGATTGAAGAAATGTGGGAACAACTAAATTTGGTTATTGGCAAAATGTTGTTAGTTTTTGATTATCCAAGGGCCAAAATTTGACGAGTTGCTAAGAGATTGCTAAGTTTGGTTATTTCAATGTGAGCTCTTTTTTGAGCAAATGTTGCTAACCTTAGCAACCTTTTGATTTTTAATTATACCACTGTGGATGCTCTTAGAAGCTTAAAAGAGATTGGGGAACAGTTTCAGCATGCTATAAAATGATAAATTGTCGACTCTAAATACCAAAACAAAACACATTTAAGGCCTCCAAATTCAATGGGCCTCATTTTTTAATCCATATGTATAGAAGTATATATGTCTACTTATAAGAAGTTGATTTTGTTTTTAATGTGTTTAATTTAGATAATTAAAAAGGGAGAGAGTCAAGAGATCAACTATTGCATTTTACCTTACCATTAATTACTCTTTTTCATACTATTTTTTTTCTTTTCTGATATAGAATTAGTAGTTTTATTGTCTATAGAAACCCAAAGTCTCACAAGCTAGCCCTTCAAATCTTTTCATTAATCAAAAAACACTATAGCCGTCTAAAAAGACCATGTGACGTTGAATACTTACTACATTTATTTTGGGATTTAAACGGATAACTCCCATTATCTTTTAAATAATACTATATGTTAAAACAACTTGATTTTTAAGAGCTTGACAGGTAATTTTGCATCAAGAAAATTGTACTTCACGAGTTAAATTGAATTCAAAATTCTAAAAAGACCTCATAGTAATATTTTGCCTTAGGCCTCAAAAAACCTTAGGCCACACCCTGATGTATATAATTCATAAAGAAACCACCAGATAGGCGAATTTCTATTGTAAAGTTTCCACCCACTTGTTGTTGCATGTCTTTAATTGGAGAATCTATGTGTCGCTACCCTATTGGCTTAATGAGAATGAAGAATAGTCCTTTTCCCCTTTTACGATGTGTGACACCCCGCCCCTGGAAGTTCCAAGTAGTGGTCGACCGGCCTGAGGGCGGTTGAGACCCGTGCGGGGGCTATCTGATTGGTGACCAGAGGGGTCAGCCGATGCGTGGTCCCACATCGCTTGGTGAAGTGTAAGTTGTGTGGTATAAATAATAGATCATGCCCTATCTTGTATAAGGCCTTTTAAAGCCGTGAGGGCGGGCCAAAGAACGTAGGAACTTCACAGTTAAGCGTGTTCATCCTGGGGTAATCCAAGGATGGGTGACCCTACTGGGAAGTTTACGATCTTTGGGTGTCCAAAGCGGACAATATTGTACAAGGTAGGAGCGGGTCGTTACACGATGTCCTTGGCAAAATACAATTTTCATGCCTTTTCACTGAGAAACTTATTCACGGCGACCCGTCCGTTTTGACAATCAACGATTGAGATACGTTTTAAAATTATTACCGGTAATAAATATTCCATACCGTTAACAATTTGTCTTTAATCTGAATTTCCTCCAAAAATTATTTGACGTGACATGAAGGGGTTCTTCTTGAGCTGATTAGTGTCACATAAGACACACATAAAGATGCCTTTATCGAGCGATATCTAATTGTTGCAATCATACTGATTACGTAAGATGCCTTATCAATAAATATCTTATTCGATTCGGGTTTCTAACTCAACGACAGAGTATTCGGCTTTTAAGTGCGGCTAGGATCTTGTATACATTTGGATGAAGCAAAGGATTCGTCCATACCATCAATAAAGTTTGTAAGACCACGACTGCTCTTGAAGAGGAATGAATGGAAAAAACAGCATGTCGTATCAATGGAGCATTGTGAGAATATTTCATTCTTATCGGATCGATACAAAAAAAACCTTTTTGAATTTTTGAACCGGAACAAAAGAAATTCTATTTTAAGTTGGGTTGAATTGTTCGGCTAAATAAGCCAAGTGACTTATTTTTTTGTCTTTATTTAAATTTTTTTTGTATTTGTTAGTTTTGCGTCATTTTTTGGGGGATTATTGCATCTCCATAACAAGAGGAATTTAAAAAGTAAAAAATTTCAATCGAAACCTAATATTTTTGAATAAAGACAAAAATAAGCCATTAAGCCAATTTTTTTGTCTTTATTCAAAAAAAATTGGATTTCGATCATAATTTTTGACTTTTTAGATTTCTCTCGTCATGACGATACAATAATCCTCAAAAAATTGACGAAAAACTAACAAATACGAATTTTTTTTGAATAAAGACAAAAAAATAAGTCACTTGGCTTATTTAGCCGAACGGAGAAAGTTTTTCTCGCCTTTAATTTTCACGTGGAGGTAAAACACCAAAAAGCTAAGTAATAAATAAGAGCATGAGAATTTGTACTGTGTTTTTAATCAAGGGGTAAAAAGAGACCACTGATAATTAATACAGCTGTGTTATCCTATTCAAGATGCTATAATTGACTAATTAAGTTAAGTCCAAAAGTACAAAACTCTAGGCCATGTGTGTGGCTGCGAACCAAAGAGTGAACTTCCACTTGTGAAACTTGAAACTTAATTTATACTACTAGTAGTAGCTTTGAAGCTCTTGAACTTGTTACTCTAATCAAACAAATTAATTGGACCAAAAAAAACACACACACACACACACATATATCCATTAATCTTCCCGTGCCAATTCATGCATCAAGATGACACATACACGCACGCTACAAGATAGTGATCATCCGGACAGAAATGCGTTTCACAGTGTGTACTTAATTAGTGGAGTAATTTCTATCAAAACCTCTTATGAGTGGCTGTACGTCCGGATCAGTACCGGTAGTGCAGTGCAGTGCAGTAAATTAATTAATGTGTTATTATTTTCATATATAGTAGATTTCACTATGCTGTACAGCTGAATCCTCTCCTCTGAAAATTGGTAGTAAGATCAAAAAACATAAGCATGCATAGTCATCTGCCGCAGTTTTATAATGCGAAACGGCAAATGAATTTTTTTTTATTTCACCCCTACACGGTTTCTAAGTACGCCAATAAAGTTTCCTAAGCGTTCCAGCTCTCACTTTCTCTCTCTCTCTCTCTCTGGTGAATCAATTTGCAGCCAACAACGTTCGTTGGTTGGTGGTGGCCTCTCTCCCCCGGCCTCTCTCAGATAGCTAGGGTAGATGGGGGCCTCTCTCTCTCTCCCCTGCCTACATATTAATTTATATGAATGCAAACACAAGTCTAAGACTTAATTAAAATTTGCACTCTCATGAGTTTCAGACTCAAGACTTCTAAGATATTAACAACTTTTGGAGTCAAAATCCTGGCTTCCCGCCCGGTTGGGCACAGTTTTGCTTATAAAAAAAGAATACTATATTTCTAGACGGCTCGGATTAAAACTCTCTCTCTTCTCTCATCCCAACACTTTCTTTTTCCAAATCTGAGCCTTTCAAACACACAATGAACGGCTCAAATGTGCTAGCGGGCACCACGTGGTACCCGCTAGGCACTGGAAATTTTTTCACTGGGAATTTTTTCCTGCTGAAGAATGAATAGAATAAACCTAATGGTCTTTTGGTCCAAAACAAACTGGTAAACGGAATAAACCTATCCGGGGACGACACGTACCTCTGAGTTTGATAAAGTAATCATATATACTAACAAAACCCTTTTCCCCAAAATCCTTGATGAAGTGTCATTTCAATTTCTCCTCCCCTCATCAATCATCAGCTTAAATTCTGGGCAAAAAAAATCCACTTTATTTTCTTGAAAATTTGACACGTCTCGCACCTTTTAATCCTCAAACCATTTTGAGTGTGAGTGTATAATTGAGTGTGTGAATGAGTGTGGTGGTAGAAGGACTCTTAGTCAATTTAGCCATGTGTCCTCCTAGACGTAGGAGATTGCTTCGGCACGAGACTTAAGGATTTACGCTCTCATCTCAGAACTCAAGTTCAATTTCCTTTGCCATCAATTTTTAGGACTACTTCACCCTACGTACGAGTGAGCGTGTGAGAAGGCTGTGGGAGGGGCGCATGATTAATTCGATATACGCGCAAACTGACCTGAAACACACTGCATTACCGGAAAAAAAAAATGTGTCCCCAGAATTAATTCTCTGGAATATTGCTCCTAGAATCCACGCTGTGTGGTTTATATTCACTTAATTGGATGCGCACTGAAGAGAAATTCAATTACGCAGTAGTATAAATTTTGAGTAATTCTCTTGATTCCAATTCTGAGATTTTAGACTTTCATCTTTTTTGTGCTTGTGTATTTAGCAAGCATATATCATAGGATGGAGACATTCAATAAACAATAATGAATGATGAAATTGGTCTTCCAAAGATTAGTCGAGAAATACATAAGTCGATTCGAACATTATGAGTTACCAAAAAAAAAATTCACGTAGTGTACTTACTCATTGTTTATAGGATGAAAATTGAAAATGTCTGATAAATTGAAAAAATTGGTTAAGTGAAAGCCAAGGAAGATATGCTTTGAACGGATCGATCAAGAAACTTTTTCTCTCTTCTGTTTGTAGGATACTAAGGCTCCGTTCCACTTTCTCAAATAAATACTTAAAAAATAAAGACCTATTTTTAAGCTTAAAAATAATGGGCTTACGGAAATAATTTTTCAATTTTTTTTGCAGATCTCGATTCAAACAAGATTCATATTGAATATTTATGATTTCAATAAGTCTATTATTTAAAAATTACAAATAAGTTTTTTTTTTTTTAAAAGAGTAAACTGGAACACCACCTAATACGCATGGAGTTCCCCTTGAACAAAGGAATATTTTGATGCAGTCCATTTGGGCCTCTAGGTCCTCAAGCCCAACTTCCAGCCCAATACCGCTCTCTCTCACAGACTCACACACACGGAGGCCAAGTTGCCGTGCTCGGCCAAGTTCCCGCGCGTGCTTATAAGAAAGTTCACTGTTCACAGGCCAAGTTCCGACAGCAGAGACGGAGCCAGAATTTTTGTTAAGAAGAGGGGGCGGGCGAATATACACAATCAAAAAAAAAATTTGATAATATTTTTTTTTCAATGTAAAAGTAAGGTTTCCTTGTTCCCGTGCTTATAAGTAAAGTTCTTCATATGGTGATAAAAAATATATCGTCGTTGGTAGAAGATGTTCAAGCCAGTGGCGGGGAGCTAGGATTTTGACTCCGCGGGGGTCAGATTAATAGACATATATATTTTTATCAAAATGTATACATATTTATTTCATAAATTTTTTGTTTTTCAATACATTACATTTGTATATTCTAGCCTAATGCAGTTAAAATATACAAATCATTTTTTTTTCTTCAGCCAACTTCAACATTCACATAACAAATTGAGAAATGAGAATGTAAAATAACCAATTTTTTATCAAATCAAGCAAAAATTATTAAGATTATAAGTAGCTATACACGAATAATTATCAACAATATTCAAAATAAGGTATATACAAAATAAAAATTTTAAAACTCGGGGTTCGAAGGGGATCAGGAGCCAGGGTGGAGCAGGCCCTAACATAGCTCCGCCACTGGTTCAATCTGAGCATCACGGAGCTAATACGGTTGCTCATGAAATGGCTTCCAGGACATACGAGGAACGATTTTGAAGGTTGTCTTCCAAGCGAGGCGCCTCCCCTCACTGTAAAGCCCGATTTCTAAAAATGCACTTACGTGACTCTAATTAGGTTACAGTATTTTAAAAGAAATGGGACTAAGGTAAAGTGGATATTTTCAGTCTACGTTTTTATGACACGAGGATAGCATGATATAATTTTAGGGGTTCAGTACTTTTCTTTAGGAAGCAAACGACACCATAATGATCCACACATTTTTATTAATCTACAGTGTAATTTTTAAGAAATCAGAACCCGGACATGAATTGTGGAATCTGAACAATTTTTAGTAGATAGCAAAATGGAGTTTAGTATTCCATTTATCCTAGCACCACACGTGTCTAGGCTACGAAGTCTAACTGTTACATGTGTCCACGTATTCCCTAAGGTAAGAATGGAATGACTAATAGCCATATACGGAGTATGTTGTAATTGTCAAAGAAATAGGAAAAAGAAAAGAGATACAAGCAGTAGAAAGGAATAGAAGGAGAACTATACCTGAATAATTATCAATAATATTCAAAATCAGATGTATATAAAATAAAAATTTTAAAACTCAGGAGTTTGAAGGGGATCAGGAGCCGGGGTGGGGCAGGCCCCAACATAGCTCCGCCACTGGTTCAAATCTGAGCATCACGAAGCTAATACGGTTGCTCATGAAATGGCTTCCGCGACATATGGGAAACGATTTTGAAGGTTGTTTTCCGGGCGAGGGGCCGCCCCTCACCGAGCAGTCTGCCCTCAAAATGGACATTCGTAACTTTTGTTCTTTTTTCTGCTTTGGGTTTTCGTTTTCCTTCTTCCTTTTGTTTTCCTTGGTCTTGTTTGTCTCTTTCCCTCCTTCCTCAGAGGTCGGCTGTAGACTTTCCCCTCCTTTAGCTTGAAAAAAGATGCCAATCGAACAGAGGAAAGGGCAGCCAAATCTGAAAAAATTGGGCAGCCCACACACACACACAAAGATACACTCTCATGTAACAAATGTCCAGATAAAAGCTACTCTACTTTATAATAAAAAAAAATGTCAGACCAAATGCTTTGATTGTCAAGTCCACAGTCCATAAAGCCAAAACTTGGAAATTGGTAGGAAATTCTATTTATTTAATATATACAACCACCCCACCGATGTCTTCTACAGTAGCTTATAAATTTGCACCTACAGCTTTTCAGTAAGCCCAAAATATCCTGTTTTAATTAAGGAGAAAGATTATCGGGGGCAACTATGTGGCGGTGCACAAGCCTTTTTTTTATTACACATTGGGATTTCACCACATATTGGAAGCAACCCGCATTTAACAGAGGTTCGTAAAATATGGATAAGAGTCTAGACCATTCATACTTATTCACATGTAATTTGATTTCATATTTATCTATATCAGATTAATCTAATCTTGTAGTAAGAGTTAATTTGCTAAAGTTCTACTACATATATAATAACAAAAATAAATCATCTACTGATAGAAAAGGAAAAAAAAAATACACATTTAAATACTCCAAGACCGCTAGAATCCCATGCGCCCAATTCTCTACAAGTTGCTAGATGTGAAGTATAAAAATTTAATAAAAAACTAAAATACCGAAGTAGTGTACGATGGCCGAACCATGATATGTGGGGGAAAAGACCAAACAAAACATTAATAAAAATTGTAATAATCATTTGAAAAAGTAGAAATAAAGTGGCAGGAATAGATGGAGGAAAAGAGGAAAAATAAAGATCGCGCAGGAAAAAAATATACTCCGTATTGACTAACTTAATTTAGCTTTTCTTTGGATTACTCTCTGTCTTTGTTCAAAAAAAATTGGTTTTGTAAGTTCCTTTCTTAAGTTTCTTTGAATTGGAGTATTTGTTTGTCTCGATGAGAGATGGAAAATATAAAAAATAATGACCAAAAGTTGAAAAAAATTATTAAAGACAAAAGTAATATAAAAAGAGACAGATATTTTTGAAGTTCATGATTTTGTATTTTTATATTTTCTCTCACCAAGATGAATAAATGATTAAAAAAAATTAACCAAAGCAAATAATATTGGAGTACAAAAAAATAATTCAACCCGTTCGGCTAAATAAGCCAAGTCGCTTATTTTTTTGTCCTTATTCAAAAAAATTTCGTATCACTTGGCTTATTATCAATTTTTTGAGGATTATCGCATCCTCATGACAAGAGAAATCTAAAAAGTAAAAAAATTTGATCGAAATCTAATTTTTTTTAATAAAAACGAAAATAAGCCAATTTTTTCGTTTTTATTCAAAAAAAATTGGATTTCGATTAAAAAAATTTACTTTTTAGATTCCTCTTGTCATGAGGATGCAATAATCCCCAAAAAAATGGTGATAAGCCAAGTGATACGAAAAAAATTTAAATAAGGACAAAAAAATAAGCCACTTGGCTTATTCAGCCAAACGGCGTGGGAATGAGAGGTACAAGAGGAAAGTTTTATTCTTCCTTTTTTCCTCCCATAATTAGATTACCCCGTAATCTTAGATTTCAGTTCAATTTGGATGACTGAAATCTTGAGGAGGAATGAAAATATGGCACCATACTTCCATGATTCCGACGTTTGGAAGGAACGAGAATAGAAATGTGATGCCACACCCTCAAGATTCCCATGTTTGGGAGAAACATGAATAGGATTGTGATTCCTTACAACACATCTGACCATGATTCACATTACTAGATTAAGTGAGAATCTGATCCCTCCCTTACCCCATTTGAATCTTAAATTCCTGGCTAAATCAATAAAAAAAAAATATTGACTTCGATAAATTTTCAAAAAAAATGATTCTTGCATAAGATTACTTAATTAATCTAAACACTGGAATAAAAATTAGTTCAGGTATTGTATTCCTAGGAATGAATCCTAGTAATCATATTCCTATTTTCCACTCATTTCTAGTAATCACATTCCTATTCATACTGAAGATTTCGGTCATCCAAACTGAGCCTTCAAAGGTAGTAAAGTGATCTGATTTCTCCTTTATTTAAGAAAGTGATTACTCCTGTATTGAGAGATTGGTAATCAAATTCCCATTCAATCTCTTCCCAAACATAGGAATCTTATAATTCTAGAATCAAATTCTTATACCCTCGTAAGATGTCTGTCATCCAAACACAACTTAAAACTAATTGAGTTGCACCGGCCTGAACACTAAATTATTAAAAAGGATAAAGAACACCGACATCTTTTGATACAATCATAGTAATATAAGCAACACTCCATAAATAGTCCTACTTGGCTGGTGCATGGCAGCATGTGCTATACTAACATTTTACTCCAACAACACTAGAAAATACTCCAATAAAATAAAAGTCATCATTTTCACCTAAGGAAACCTACAAAGTCGAAGAAACTTCCTGAAATGGGTCCCCACAGAAGGTTCCCGAAGCAAGCGTCCCCTTCGGCACGTGCCTCGTCCACGTGTGTGTACACCTTTCTACAAGTTTCTAACATCCTCCCACCTAGAAAACAATCCACAATTAATCAGTTGCACGCCCTCTGTGATTCGTCCGATTGCACTGCCTAATCCACGCCGTCTCCTGACCATCATCGTCATCGTTCCTGTGATCGAACGGCTCCGATTTCACCTCCGCCCCGCCCAGCTGCAACTGCAAGTCTCGGTCCTCCGCTGCCGCCGCCTCGCCTTCCCTCATCCGTTTCGCACCAATCACGACGCCGAACAGCCTCGGACTCGTCTCCGTTTCGGCCTCCGTTTTCGAATGGCTGCTAACGCCGTCGGCGGAGGTTTCTCCGCCGCAGTACCTCTTCAACGGCAAGAGATCGAGCGGCTTCACGGCCGGCGAACCGGTCTCCACCGATTTGTTCGCGTAGTTCGACATCAAAGCGTAGATGTTGTTGCACAGATTCTTCATCTGACTCAACTCTCTGTTGAGTTGCGAATTTTCCTTCCTCAGTCTCTCGTTCTCGTCGATAAGCTCGGACGTGCTTCTGGAACTCGTCTGTCGACTGAGCACGGGCGTAGCAACGGGCGACGAATTTGATGAGATTACTTGTTCATCGCCGGAAATCGACGGAGAACCTGTCCCTTGCGGCAACGGTGAAGCGGCGGCCACCGTCACAGCAGCCACTGCCACGGCAGTGACAGGTGTGGCTACCTTTCTCCGCTGGATATCACATAGAAGCCGTTTTTCGCCCCTACGGAAGAATTCATTAGAGAATTCCCATCGATCAGGGACGACCTTACGAAATCCCTAAAAAATCAAAACAAAATCAGAAAAACAGAGCAAAAATGTTACTAGTTTAATTCATATTTCGAACAGATCATGGAAAATTAGACTCACGTATGTGTTCAATTGACGGACGAAGCTCGAGAAATTGTTGTGCTTGAAATACTTGGGGAGCAAATCTCTGGCGAACTCGGTAGGATTCCACACAATGAAGGTAGATCCGTCGTCGTTCCACGAGATGATGTCGTCGATGGCGGGGTCGTCAACGAGCTGGTATGTTTTGTTCAGAAACGGCGTCGGAAGTGACCTCGACGCATCTCCGGCCGCCGATTCGCCGCCGTTCTGCTCTACCGGAGGTGGAGCCATCGCCTTCCACCCTAAAGAAAACCGAGAACGGATAATTAAGCCTAAGAATCTTAGAACAAACTGATGTCAAAACCAAGGAGCACTAGTCGGAACAGTAGGCATACCTTACAGATGAGTTTGCCCGTGATGATGTCGAACCAGATCTGGCAGGTGTTGTAGAGAGAGAGAGAGAGAGAATCGTTGATCGAAGGGGTGGGGTTTTTTTTTGGGCAATTCTAGAAGGTTCTGTGGAGCATCAATAGGAGGGGAACAAGTTAATGAGAGAGAGAGAGAGAGAGAGAAAGCGGAACAAAAAAAGGAATGGAAAGAACGAGAACCTACGTGTTATCCAGAAGGTTTCTTGAATACTGTATTTTTTTAGGAGTATCATATGTGTCGATATATAAGAGGGGTCCGACTTTTAAATAGGGAAATGATAATGCTTTTTAAAAATTATACTCCATATTAGGGTAGATGTTTTGAACCACCATCACATGTTATTTTAATTATGGTAATTATTAGTTATATATATATAACCTGTTCAAGTCCACACCTTTCATTTTTCGATTAAATTTTGATGATTCGAACCGTTCAATGTATGCAGAACGTGATTTTACAAGTATCTGGGAGAAATCGGCAAAATATATAACCGAAAGTGTTTGATTTGTGCAGTTTTTTTACTGAACCGTTCAATAAAAACTGTTTGGATCAAGCCCTTTCCGATCATATTTTTTGCCGATTTCACATAGACACTCTTAAAATCATATTCTGATCAAATTGAGCGGCTCAGATCATCGAAATTTGATCGGGAAAGAGGAGGTCCGGACGGTGCGGACGGTAAGTGGTGTGGATAAGAACCGAACCGTATAAAACCAAATATGTGAACCTCAATTAATGAAAAATTATGAAGGGCATTGGAACACCACTTGGTCCACTTAGCACAATGTCTCTCGATCACAATGATATTATCTGTTTGCTCAGTTACCGTGTGCTAATAAAGCTACTACTACTTACTACTATATAATGTGAAAAGGCCAAAAAGATTGACTTTTTAAGTCTTTTTGTCGTTCTATATATTTTTTCTTAAAGTTTGGTATATGTTTTTATACTTTTTCGATTCTTCTCGCCGAAACAAAAGTATGGTACTTTATACAACTTGTGGCAATTTTTTAAATATTAAGAGAAAATAACCAGAAAAAAAATGTGTTGAAAATCACTTTGAAGTTGTTAGGCGGCCAAAGAGGCTCTAAATCCACGGGGCCATTTGGGAGTGGTATTGTTTTAGATTAGGAGTTGTAGATTGTGAATTGAATTAAATTAAATTAGATATGAATCTAGAAAACCTTTGATAAAATGTGCAAATAAATTTTAAAATAGAATCGTGTTTTAGAATATAACCTCAATAAATAGATTTTGCTGTGTTTTTTTCATCATGTTGCCTTGCATAGAATCTCTTAATTATAATTGAATGTACAATTAATCTTTTTTATAAAAAAATTCTTTCAGCCATCTTTCTCATAACTTGTTAATCTAAATTTTGTATATTCATTATACTTTGCATATCCTATCTTTGGAATTCTAAGGCCTAGTTTTTCACACACACAAAAAAAAAGAAGTCAACTTGACTTTTTGTTTTGTTCTTATAATTCAAAATTTTATAGACATTTGTGACATTTTCTTGGATATTTTCAAAAAGAATTGGGTAAAAGTGACATTTTTTTTTTACTTTTTTGATAAATTTCGTCGAGACAAATTAATAATCCACAAAAATTTGACGCAAAATTAAAAAACTTTAAAAAAAAGTTGAATAAGGACAATACAAAAAAGCCCCAAAAGCCAAGTGACTTTTTTTTGGAAAACTGGCCCTAAGAAATTGACTAAATTTTTTTCACTCCCTTAGTAATCAAAATACAGTACTCCAATATTTGGTGATTATAATTATGCTTATACACTAGATTAGGTAAAAGAGCTTCTTAGGTATTTTACCTAAGCAAAAACCCAAAATAAGCATTGCACCAGGTTAGCAATAGCCCCTTTTGAGGTTAGGTAAAATAAATTTTGCAACAGTACTTAGGTAAATTTACCTAAGAACTATTCACCATTTATACATTTAATATTAGTTTCTCTCTCTTCTAGGCTCTCTTTCTCTCCTGTTACAAGAAGAAGAATAGTGAAAAGAAAATAAGAAAAAGAAAAAGAAAGTATTATTATAATAGAGAATAGGTAAAATAAATAGTATTGGTGTAGTATTGAAAGAGATGTGAGTAGTTAAAAGAAAAAATATGTACTGTTCACGGGCAATTTTGGCTCAATTTTTGCCTAATATGATATACTTGCTCTTAGGAGGACAAGGGGTACAAAGCTGCTACGAGTACAAAGGGGTACACAGCCCGCTTACATTATTGCTTTGGGGCTGTCTCGAGTTCCAAAACAAAGATCGGAGCAGCTCATCTTGTTCAAAATATTTTGTTTTCGGTCATTATAAAAAATTAGCTCAATTAGATATCGGTTACGGCGTTTACGTAACATCCAACTTTATTTCAGAATTCTTTCCTGAATTCAGGAGCAAAGTTGGATGTTTGGTAAACACTCTTACCGATATTCGGTTGAGTTGATTTTTTGTAATGGCCCAAAACAAAATATTTTAAATAAAATGCGCGGCTCCAATCATTTTTTTGAGACTCGAGACGGATTTCTAAGTAATATGTACCCCTTTGTATGTGCCCATATCCTTCACTTTTGGGAATGAAACACAATTGCGTTTTCATTTGACCCCCAAAGAGTTATAATGAGAAGAAAAAGAAAAACAAAAGAAGGGAAAAGGAGGTTGCCAAATGCCAATCACCCCTTCGTCCATGTTTTTAGTTTCTGGGTTCTACTCATTGCAAGTTGGGACCTATGTTGTCTGTCTTCATTTTTATCATGTACTGGTTTTATGTTTTCAAAAACCATGGTTTTTGCTAGGGATTCTTGCAGATGAACCCTTCTTTGACTTTATTTTTTCTAAGAAAAAATGGTGGAGGAGGAGCGACCGGGCCTAACAGCCCTCCCTAGATTAGGAAAAAATGGAACTCCAGACCCACGACGGGCCCCGAAAGGGACCAAAGATTTGTAGCAACTACTGCCCCATCAATGGCTACCTGGAACATCGCTCGATTTTGTAGGAGGATAGAGTTTGAGACAACGTCGTTAGCATGACTCGAACCTTGGACTTTTTGACCACCCAAATCACTTGGGAGTCGAAGATATTTTAGAGATGTCATGGATTCCTTCTACCATAGTAAAAACATTAACACCATATAGGACTCATTCAAATAAGAACAATAAGAGCATCTCCGAAGGAGTAAGCAAAAAGCAAAAACCAAATCCAATTTGAAGAGTCAAGTCATCAAAACACACTCCAAAAGAAAGAAAGTATTTATTTGTGTTAGTGGAACACATCCTAAGTTCAGTTCATTCAATCCTACCTATAATTAACAATCTTCAAACTCGAATTTCTTGTATTCCATAAAAAAAAAAGTTACTTAAAATTAACCCCTAGAAGTTTGGCCAAATGGACGTGAAAAAACAAATACGGAGTACTAAGTGTTAGTCCTCTACGAGGGTCGCATGTTCGAATCACATAGAGGCCAAACATTTCAAACCTTCGGGCCACTGAAGATTTTGACCGATCGTTAACTTCGGGCCTTTAAGATCCCAGAATTAGTCGAGATGCGTGTAAGCATAGCAAAAAAGCCACAAAATTTTTCCCCGGTTTTTGGTAGTGGAGGAGAATCATTCTCATCCAAACCTCTATCCTGGTCCCCTTATAGGATCCAAACAAGTCCCATTTCTACAAAATTTACCACCATTCATTCCAGAGTTCCAGCAGAAGATAAATAATATTCCCACGTGTATTGTTATCCAACCAAGATAACGCGAAAACAAGTGGATACTTTAATATTGCAGGAAAACAACGTTAGTAGTAGTATTTTCTAGTGAGAGAGTCACTTTCCAAGAGCATTTCTCTAAGTATTGAATGCCCAGTGAAAGAATTATCTGTACGTTTCCTCAGATACGAAAATAACACACCCTCTGCTGGATTTTGCAAACTTACATCACAAAGAAGCCAAGCTAATCTAATTGAAGCAATTTGTTATCGAACAGATGGAAGTAAGACGGGTAGAAGAAGCTATAATGGTGAATGAGAAAGAAGTAAGACGAGCAGAAGAAGCTAATTGTGAATGAGACAACAATTGGAAAGCATCGTGCGAATAATAATGAAAAATAAGTTACCTCATCAAGTAATAATGCGATGTATGAGATAAAATTAGGCAACATAAAATCGATATAGGCATTGCCACAAGTATATCCAGATCTGGTGAATTACAGTTTCCATAATATTTTCAAAAATGGTTTCAAGTACGCCTTCAGCTCACTTCGCAGTTGAAGTAACAGAATAAAGACACTAACAAATGTATTTATGTCGTATCCCAGCCCTTGACCTCTTCAATCAAACCAAGCACAAACACCGTCTTGTAACTCATTGTGTATCTGCTTTTGATAGACCATAAACACCTTTATTCGAGGTGTGGTGGTCCAAAAGAGAATCCTCCAAACGACTCCTTGACTAAATAACAGACACTCGACAAGAAACCAGAACTTCCGATTGTAAGATTACCTAACACTATAAAGCCTCAGTATCACACATACCCAAGAGCTATAACAAGAAGCCATTAATGCAAAAGGGATAACACATTAATTTTATTACCACAACATCATCAAATGAACAACGGAAGACCAAAGATCCTCAGATCAAGCAATGACTGCAAGTTATCTAAGTTCAGTAAGCACTAAGCACAACTTCGATTACAAGATGATAAGAAAATCAGATCTGCTCCATATTCATGCTGTTCCTAAACGAAAGTAGATGAGATCTCCATTTGGTTATCAACAATAAATCTTGGAGCTGGACAATTGCAATGAATATGCCATATGCATAGAACATGGAAATATGGCAAAATCTAGGAGAGTACATTGCTGTATATTATACTCGGCAAACTTAAACAGGAAGGATCTTACATACTTTTTCAGCAGTAATAAACTTAAAAGAGGAAAGGTGAAGTGAAAACACGGGTTCATTAATTACTTTTCAAGAAACTACTTTATCTTTATGCAGGAAATTTATCTCTGTAGACACTAAGCAGTAAAAAGTAAAAACTATTGCTTCAGAAAGAAACAATCATGAAATCCATTTGGGAGAAGACACTAGAAAAGAGTAGGATATGTCTCCAAAGAATGATAATTCGGCCTCAAAACTAAAGCTTCAATTAAATACAATCAAAAAGCATCCTTACAGCCTCAACACTCTTGGCTCAAAGGCAGATGCAAAACCAACTTGAAGGTGTCAAATACTTGTACCACATTGGGGAAATGCAACCAAAAAATGATAATTCGGCCTCAAAATTAAAGTGTCAATTAAATACAATAAAAAAGCATCCTTACAGCCTCAAACGCAGATACAAAACCACCTTGAAGGTGTCAAATACTTTTACCACATCGGTAAATGCAATTTTCCCCAAAACTGAAACTCGTCAATTGGATACAATGACAACGTATCCTTACAAGCCCAACACTCTTGGCTCAAAACTAGATGCAAAACCAACTCAAGGGCTGGATGTCAAACACCACATCATGAAACATACAAAATGCCTCGCCGATATACAACAATGCTCGCCAAAGTAAATATACCCCAAACAAAAGTAATCCACCAAGCCATAAACAAAGGTATTTCTTTAACTAAATCTGAGCAGGGGAGTAAACTACACACCGGGTGCAAGTCCTTAAACAACTTACCATCAACTTGAGATAATCCGAGAAAGAGCAGAACCAAAGCTGGTGGCCCAAAAAATTGCAGAACCGCAAGACACAAGTAGTGATTATGCAGAAAAACCTTCGCCCTACTGTATTCCAAATCCGGAACCTTACTAGAATGCAACCTTTGATACCAAGACAAAACCGCTTCGTTCAGATACATTTGCAAATTCGAGCGCAAAGTTATAATCTGCAGAAGACCCGAAGCCAACAAACACCAAACCCTAAACTTATCGAAATCAGACTTCGACATACCAACATTACCAACCAACTGATCAACATCACCAATCAAATTTGCTCCTTTCCTATTATCAGCATTCTTGTTGACAAGGATATTAGCAAATGGACCAATCCAAAGCAATGAAGTGAACATAACCAACAATTGGTTAGCATAAAGCAGCATTCTTGCAAACCACCCGCAATGAATTATCGGCAAATTGCACCGAATCTGATCGGTTCCTAGCCAAAATGACCGGGCATTCCTACCCGCCGGCATGAACAACAAGCCCGCGCTACCTCCCATCAAACCAGCAACCAGAAACTTACCAAACCCATCCAAAAACCCAAATCCAAACCCAATAACAAAATTAGGAACAATCTCAAGGACAATCATAAGCCCTAACACAAACCCTAGAAATCCCAACAAAACACTCAGTTGCTTCTCCGACCGCTTTGACGCCGATCTTTCGAACGAAACCCTAGTAATAAACACAAGCAGCCTACAAACAGTGGCAAACCCTAATAGAATAGGAATTATAGCACCGTTAGATATAATACCCGAAGATTCTGACTTGGGTAAGAAACGGTGGAGTAACAAAGAGGAAAGGGCAATGACGGTGGAACTGAAGGCGGCGTTGAACTGGTTGAAGTAGAGCCTTGACTGGAGGTGGGCGTGGGTGAGCTTGAGCCTGAAGATCTGGGCCTTGTTCTCGTCGAATTCGAAGCTGGGTTTGGATCTTTTTCTGGGTTTGGGATCCGGGTCGGATCCAGGCCGGCGGATGGCGGCCCGGACGCCGTTGGCGCTGGTGGGGGCGGCGGGGACGTCGTCGGGGTGGATGTAGGTGTGGAGGGCGTGGAGGAAGAGGACGGGGATGTGGAGGAGAGAGAGGAGCGCGTAGAGAGAGAGGGCGAGGGTGGATTGGAGGAGCAGGCTGCTGGTGGGTAGCAAGTGGAGGAGTGACATGGTTTTGGAGAAGATGGTGGTGTTTTTTTTTTTTTTTTGGTAAGTAACAAATTGAAGGGCCGTGTGAGAGTGAGATCTTGAAAACTGATTTTAAGATTTGGTTTTTGTTTTTCTGTTTTCCGTTAGGTGTATTCGGATCCGGAGCCTGTGCCTTCTACTACTCCATGTATTTCCCTGGAGGGCAATTCCGCACCTTTGACATCTTGGAAGGAGCTTGACTTTGACACATTGGATTAAGGGTCATCATTTACCTTGAAGACCCGCAGCCTGTTCGGCCCATCGGGCTTTTACCCAGCCTGAGTCTGTAAAATGGCCGGCCCGGCCCGGCCCATAGTTTGTAATGGGCGGATTTGGGCCTAGGATTTTTTACTCGGCCCGCCCGTAGGCCCGGCCCGTGGTACCCGCCCACTAGCCCAAAATCCTTTCTTTTTTCCTTTGCCCAAGGAAATTTAAGCCCGCCCGTCGGCCGGTCCGGTGGCCCGTCAG
>JAOTQK010000018.1:18891227-18904542 GCA_025642025.1 Rhododendron ferrugineum
CTTTTCTCTTGGAAGTGTATAGGGCCTTTTTGTCTCGTGGCCTATTTGTATACGGGCGGCATTCCCTTAATGCCTTCTTCTATATATTTATTTACTTATCAAAAAAAAAAACATTAGATGCACGGGAGCCCAATTATACTGAATGATCACAAGTATCAAATGCAGCCAAAGAATGTGTTTCTTAATCATTATCAGTCCATTTTAACAATCTGGAGTATTTGCAGATCTCAAGTCTCCAATTCCACTGCTCAAAAGGGAAAAAGCAATTCATGGTCTGACAAAGACAAGGTTTCTATGGAATTTGAGTGAGTGATTGTGGGAATTGACTTCTTTTTCCTCTCTCCATTCACCTTCTTTGCAGATGTTTCTTATTTGTGCTATAGACAACATGGGAAATCTACGGTCATTATCCAGCTCCTAAGTCAAATTATCCTCCAACAGGACACTTTGCTCCCGCTCTCAATCTTCGCTATGCGCTCACCCTCTCAATCCTAGCAATCGCGATTTTTTGTAATTTGAGATGTTTTCAGATTTCACGCTCTCCCTTCCACCCACTCATGCATTATGTGACTTAGCCTTGCTCACAATATTGGATAATATCCACGTTTTGGCATGGCAAAGCACATGAAATTGGGTAGATTCAAAAGTAAAGGCAAAAAAACAAAGGGATTCGAATCTTACTGGAAATTAGGGCCTTGGGTCTGGTCTTGAACAAAATTCGCTGTCGAATGATCCCAATAACTTCAAGCTCCACCTTTGAGGACGGTTCGTGCTCAACGTTCTCCGCATCCGAGTCTCTCGTTTTCTTCAATACAAGCAACGGCTTCTTCAGGGGGATTTTGGATCCCATCAGTTCATGGTATCCAACGGTGAAAGTATAGGTCTCCTGCGTAACAAATGCGATGGAAACAAGAATGAGCAAAAGGAAACTGAAGTGGTAAAAGGTGGACGGATGGAGTTAACGAGAGAGTACCTGAGAAGAAGGGCGGCATAGTTGACCGATTTCGAGGTTTTGGAGACGGTTTTGGAAGGCGGGCTGGGGTTCGATTACGCCTTGCAGTTCAACGATCGCCCATTCTGGACAGTTAAGTTCCCCGCAATTGCACTTCACCCGAATCTGCATTACTCTCTCTCTCTCTCTCTCTCTCTCTCTCTCAAGAAGAAGTTCGAGAGATTAGGGCATATCCGGAAAGTGAAGCGATGACGTGTACTGAACTTGAATTTGGCGGCAAAATCTGAGTGCCCCCTTCGTCCAAAGGGAAAAGTCGCACAATGAGCAGTACTAAATTACAGTATTTTTTTTTAATCAAAGCATCGATATTCAAGTTAAGATGATTTTATACTGTAGAAAACTTAACAAAAATATCAAAACCTACAAATGATACTAGGTCATTTTCTATTGGTCCCAGACGAAATAGATAATGTTCATCGACATTTTAGGTAGATGAACGAAATCATATTTGTTCACGAGCGAGCTTTTTGACAATGTAATTTTGGTTATGTGATGACGTTGTCTTTCTCTAAGCCAAAACTACTTGAATTTTTCCTGATAATTTCGATTTCCTATTTGAACGATCTCCTAAAAAAATAATTACAACATGAACGATTCAATTCATAGATATAAGGAGTAGACCCATAGATGCCCGGTTGAACGTCCAGAGACTCCAGACTCGAAATGGGTATGCTTTGGCTTTTCATTTCTATTGGGAAGGGCTTTTCACTCTATAGTTATCGGTGTTTCTGTCGTCAGAAGAGAATGGATAGGTAGATTGTAATGGGTGAAATGATAACAAAGTGGTCCAAATCATAACAAGCTTATGAAGTACTGTAAGCAGTAAGAACAGCTTGTGAAGTATGATGGACACCGGGCGAAAATACACCACCAGAATCGCCTGAAATCCAACACGAATCACCGAGTTGGTCAATTAAATGCTACGATAAAAACGAAGACTACTCTACAACATGAGAGAGAACAATTAGCTGCAGTGCGGACAACACTTATTTGAAGTTGTCTGCAGATGAATCTCTTATCCACGGATTGTCTTTCTTTGGAGCTCATCGCTTCTTTCTTCGCAATGAGGATGAATGCCAGCATCACCTGAATTATGTAACCCGGCATTTGAAATCTCCGAGCCTTTATCCTGCATTGTTTCCGATGAGGAGGTGAGTGGGCACTCTGAAATACCGAAATCATCGACCACGGGAATTGCACCGGTGAGAGTCTTCACTGCAAAGTCGATGCACGGGTCTCCCCATGAATCTCCAAAAGGCCATTCGACAGAGGACCCTGGATTCTCCTCGGCCTGATACTCATCTTCTATAGGAATCGCATCCGTGAGAGTTTTAATGGCAAACTCGATGCACGGATCTGTCCACAAATCCTTCAAAGAGAAGCTGAGAGGTGATCCTCCACGCTCCTCATCTGCTTTTATATCATCGCCCTTATCCTCCGTGGCTCTCTTCTCAACACACTTTTCTGGAGGAGCTGAGTCTAGCAAATTCTCAGCTTTACCGGTATCAGCCTCATCTACCAGTCTAGATGAAACTCGATGAGTTCTGTTATTCGTTTTCAGCTCTGCTATTGGGCCGACTTCGATTCCAGCAAGTCGTTTTGAAGCACGACGAGGCAAGTCGGGCTTTTCTCTGTTATTCATTTCACTAGCCCGAAGTGGTAATCTCTTGTTTTCAGGATTTTCCACCCCATTTTCTGCTAGATTTTCTGAAACTTCCCCAACTACAGCCTTAGGATCACTCTTCTCTCGAGGCAAGTCGGGCTTTTCTCTGTTATTCTTTTCGCTAGCCCGAAGTTGTAATCTCTTGTTTCCTGGATTTTCCACCCCTTTTTCTGCTAGATTTTCTGAAACTGCCCCAACTACAGCCTTAGGATCACTCTCCTCACGAGGCAAGTCGGGCTTTTCTTTGTTATTCTTTTCACTAGCCCAAAGTTGTAATCTCTTGTTTCCTGGATTTTCCACCCCATTTTCAGCCAGATTTTCTGAAACTACCCCAACTACAGCCTTAGGATCACTCCTCTCTCTTCTCTTCAAATCCGAAGCTTTTGAAAGGTCGAAACAGATCATTGTAGTTCCTTGCCCACCTGCAGAGATCAGCAGCAAGGTCCTAATATCATCTAAGAGTAGAGATTATAAACCAAGTTAACCAACCCAAACTATCATGCTAATACTTTGTTTGGAACTAGGATAAAGTTATGTCGGCTCAAATTCAGAAAACTCATGACGTCACAAGAGACTTGACTAAATGACCATGTTTTGTTGTTTTCAGCAAGGTTGTGGATGTCAAATGTTTGAGAAGAGGCATTTTTGTTATACTTGAATCGTGCTTTTGTTCTACAAAATAGTAGGATTTCTAGTATTGATTAGACAACACACATATAACGCCACCCATAACACAGAAAGAAAATGATGGCAAGATGAACAATAAAACCAAGAAGATGGTTTATATCGTAGTTTCACCCAGGGGTATGCCATCACCTGTACAGATTTCAAAGGTTTGGTCTTCCTTCAATACCCCAACCACCTTTGAGCTCCGATTCCTGGTCATCGGTTCATTTGCTCGGCTGTCTGCTAAGTTTAGTTGCTCAGCTACAGCAGGTGACTAAGAGACATAAAAAACCATGAGACGAAAAGAAGTGTCAGACAACTCACCCAACAATAGGTTATGTTCAAGGCTTCAAGCTAAAACTGATTCAACACAAAATAACGTAATTGCCCTGACGAAAGGGAAACCAATCATGAGAGCCGCCATGGCACACCAAAACATAGCGAAAGAAATGCAACAATGAAAACGGCTTGGGGAAGAGGAAGCACTGCGAAGAGGATATATATGACACAATAAGTTGAATGTCAATTTTCACGGTTTGAGATTGTCTTGACAGTCAGAAATCTTAAGCATCTGCAAGACAGGAATAGGAAATCAAAAGATGCAACTGAATCTGAAGTCCCCCGAAAAATCTAAGTTCCATCCCCTTCTAACATTTCGTGGAACCATCAAAATCAGTTGTGTGGACAAATAATGGTTCTCCATTTCAGGTAGTAGCAAAGTAGCCAAGAGGTTACCACATATGTTCTGTGGAGGGCCTGGAGGCAGTAACATTGAATGCGAAGGAGAGAAGCGGAATGCAAACAAGGGGAAAAAATGCAAACAAAGGACTTGAACCAAAACCTCCCATAAATCACATCACTAATACTATGTGCCATCACCAATTGTCAACAAATATTAAGTTTTCAATCCAGCAACTTGTTAGGTGTAGGTTTTAGCTTGCAACTTTCTTATTATTAGTAATAAGATGGTTTAGAACCCTCTCTCTCTCTCTTTTATAATACTTAAAATAACAAGGTTAGCTTCCCTTTCTTCATCTGGCGCGTAGGAGCGCACTTTTGCATTCCCCTTAACAAGGGAGTGCAATGGATGGGGATCCCCGTAACCACCTTGGAAGGTGGGTCCAATTATTGTAGTTACCAAAGAAAATAATTTGGAACTGAAAGCAAAACAAGTAGAAAGACTAAGGAAGAACTTAGGGACAACAGAGGATAAATCATAATCTACAAAATTCACCTGATTTGGGAATCGAAGATGATGCAAGCAAGGGAAAACGGAACCAAGCAAGTTTTGGGAGGACTGCAGTGATACATTTTCGAGAGATATTTGAAGGTGCTTGAGAAAAAGTCTCAAGAGGATGAAGATAAAGCCACAGAAGAACAAGGCCAAGTATTGGGTACTTCTAGTTCTGACTCGTACTCATTTTTTGATTACATTAACTCATCATGGAGGTAACCCTCCTACCACGATCTTGTCAACTACAAACTAGACTGGTCCAACAATCAGAGCTTCAACATAAAACATACGATATGTAGCAGTACGAAAAAAGCCATTCCTATATGTAGCAGTACGAAAAAAGCCATTCTGAAGTACCGACAGAACAATAGACAAATTTAGTAAAACATATAGATTAAGGTACAAACTTTTATTGCAGAAAGCTTGCGGCTACGGCCGGCTTTTCTCTTCCCGTTGGATTTATGACGGTTGCTTTCTCCGTTGTTGAGATAGCGTAACACCTCTGGCTTGGAAAAGAATTTGAGTTTATTTGAGGGATCAGAATAGCACTACAACAAACACAAATAGCCATTCTCAGAAACAACTAAAACCGCAACAAAACAAGGCTACCAACCACTAGAGGTTTCCCTGAATGCAAATTTGTCAGAAAATATGAGCTTTATCCAAATTTAGTGGCAAAATCGCGTGATTCTAGGACATACCGAAATCCCACGAAACAAACAAATTCCATATCAGTGAGATTGATAATGATGCTTCCGATACTTTCTAAACCTTGGGCTTGGGGCATGAAAAACAACACATTGGGGCATGAAAAGGAAAATTGACTTCTTCGAAATATCAAAAAAAAATAAAAATGTTTTTTTTCAAGAGAAGATCGAAGAATTTTCTACAGATCATCGAGTTTCAGTGTTCTCATATCAGCCCACAAATTCTTTAGGCGCAATAACCTAAAACCGAAATTTTTGAGAAGTCCCACCCAAAAACACTGCGTTGAATGCCAGTTAATGATCATAAATGAACGATTTACTCCTGAGAGGTTTTGGCAAAAAACCCACTGTTTCTTTCTTTCACTCTTTCAACGTTCTGTATAAATTTATGCTTATCAAGCATTTTCCTTCCACATAAATGAGTTTTAATACCTTGGCCTATCAATTCCTATTCAAGATTTGATCTTAGCTAGCAGCCAAGTCATGAACCCCTCTTCTCGAGTCTTCACAATACTACAAAGAAGTGTATGCAGTATGCTTAATATTTTTTTTCCCAAATTAAGGAACGACCCATTTTTATTTTTATTTTTTACGAATATTGTATACAAAAGTATAGAACACAGAGCAAAAGTTTCAATTGTTACAGTCAAATCAATGTAATGGGCCAATGGTTTCAAGTATTTAGAGCTAAACCCAGAACCAAAATGTGAAAATTTACCGTGTCTCTCTTTCCATTCTTCCGTATTCTGACTTCGACCGTCCAACCAGTAGGAAGCCACTCCGGCGACGAACTCTGCTCCGCCATTTGCCGGATCTTGCTTTTCTCCGGTGACCCTCTCTCTCCAATCTTTCTAACTTTCTCTCTCTCCAATCTTTCTAACTTTCTCTCTCTAGAGCAGAGTGAGTGATGCCATATCTAGAGAAAGGGACAAAAGCGCTGCAAAACCACGTGTTGGCAGACTTTTATGCTTATTAGCAATTCGAGAAGAAACCCTGAAAGCGTCGAAGGCGACAATACTGTGTACCCATGGTTAATACACCGCTCTCTAAAATCTCAACTTATCCAGACCTCTCTCTCTCTAGTTTCTCCTTCTCGCCCATTTTTCAGGGGAAATTATTGCACACCAACTACCCATTGGAAAATGGAATAGTCGCCAATAACTTATGTCCAAGGTAGACTCGTAGTAGTATTACTACTATTTCCCAACCAATCGAAACAGATGTTTACTTTTTTTAAAAGGTGATAGATACTTGTACTCTATGTAGGCAGGAGAATTCGGATTAATTCAGTTTACTGATTATACTGTAGGAGTATTTTTTAGGGGGAAAAAATTATGATGACCTATGGGCACTTTTAATTGAGAAATTTGGATTATTTTCTCGGCGACAGAACTTTTTCCGTCCTATCTAGAGAAGAATGATTTTGTTCATCATCGTTTCAATGCTTTCGGGCCTTGTTTAATGGATGTTACGAGTTGAAGAGGGTTAATAAGTGAAGATGAGAATCATGAGATTCGATTAGTAGCGGAAAGAGACTTGGTAGTGAAATTAGTAGTTTAGTATATATATTTTATTCCAAATCAAACGTAGAGATTGTTATAAATAATCGTACTTGTTGTAGTTAGGGAGTGAAGGGATTAAGGGGATAATATGCCATAATTCTCCGGATTGTACTACCGATCCCATCCCTCGTGCTAGCTAATCCCCCATTTTGAGAGATTCATATGTTCGCGCTGAAACTTCGGCCCTCATAATTACAAACAAAAGAGTAATACGGGAGCCCACGTATACAGCAACCCAAACCCATCTCGAGAACGGCCATCAAATTGGCCTTCACTCTCATTGATAGAGCGAATGTGTGTTCGCCAAAAAGTTATCTCATCTATATGATAAAGTCTATTGCTTTCATAAACTCTACATACTTTCAACCAAAAAGAGTGCATGTATTGTATCTTTTCTACTCCCGTTTGTTACATTTATCCCTGAAATCCATACATAGTTTGGCCGGCCAATGTAATTTACATAAACGTTACTATCATTCTATTATTCCACAATTTTGATAACAGGAGTTGATTACTATATAAAGCTCTCAACAATGTCCCGTTTCCATCTCAGCAATCAATGATTTGGGGAATAGTTTGTTTTTTAAACCGGACTGCTGAAAATACTTTTGAACGGTCCGGATGCTCCCTGCACCCACTCGGCAGGGTGCTTGGCAGGAACCGCTCGACAGTGTCCCCGGATGCTTTTGTAAATGTTGCTGATGTGACATATGATCCTCTACTTCTGATACACTATCATTTTCAGAAAGGAAACCGTCATTTTCTTGCAAAAATTCAGAATAAAGGGTTAGATAAGATCGTTCTCACCCCAGCCAGTTTGATCAAATCTTTTGGAGCGTGTGACTGGTTTTATATTCCAATTACTATAAAGAACTGTAATTCTTGAGTAGTAACTCTTGTCTTTCCCGTGTGGGAGGCCAGTGTTCGAGCTCCGTCGTGGACGTTTGGGATTCAAAGTTATGGATAGCCTCTGAAACATTCTGCGTGAATGAAGCAAAATGGCGTCGTTTTGCCCGGACAACACACATGTGGGACAACAGGCTCCCGGGTTCGGTAAGTTATGTATTGCTATTGTTTAAGTTAAATACTCAACTTTCCCAGTTTTTCTAACTAGTGGGTTTCTCAACAACATCAATTGAATCGATCCAAATAAGCTTCATGAAGCATAGGTGATGAAGCTATTGATCCTCTTTGTACCATCTCAGGATTTTACTAAGTAACTATTCAGTATGTGTGAAACATGGTTATACCAAGTACTTATCCGTTTGTTGGGATCTCTGTTGTCTATATCTTGACCGGCACCATCCCCGAATTTTATTTCGAGACGATCTTGCCGGCACTAGGCGCATCAGCCTAAATAGTCGTTATCTGGTCTTTCTTCGATAAACTGGATCTGACTTTTCAGAATGTGATACAAGTTAATCGAGCTTGAAGTGTGATTGTAGCTCTTTATTTGTTTTCGTAACGAAATACCTCCGCACGTGTCGTAATAGCTCAATGAATGAAAATTTTGATGTTCAAAAAAAAACAAAAACTACCAATGTCAAAAGAAGAAACTTCATTAGTTGACATTGAGCTTACATTACATAATAGCACAGCCCTAACTTGTTGGTGCAGCCTTGAAAACAACTACTTGAAAATGTTGTGGTTTACCATCCACAGAGAACAGACAAGCATATGATAGGCATGCACCCACAGAAAATTAGCAATTTCCTAATCCTCCTGATTAAACCACCAGGCAGGCTGAGTAATAGTATAAACCAAAATTGAACATAAAAACAATACAGTCAATTGTCACTACTTGTCATGCTAGTGATTTGACATTATTACTTCTTTTCCAAATTCCAACCCCACTTCCACTTGCCTATTAATTTAGTTTTAAGCTTAAGCAATTTTTCATAAATGCGACCGGACACAATGGTAAGGTTGTCCCATTGTGACCCCCAGGTCACAAGTTCGGATCACGTAACATGTCTTTCTGTGTTTTTTTTTATTATTATTTTGAAAGACCACAAGCCTCTCTCTGTTTATGGGGTAAGATTTCCTACCACTAGCGGCTCCACTTGTTTGGTTCGGTATTTACCCTCATTGATGATCAAAAATGAAGAAAGAAATACCCTGCTAAATAACATTGGAGCCGCCATTGTTACCTATATCCAACCCTCCTCTGAAATAGCGGGAGCCTTATGCCCTGGGTAAGCAATTTTCCAAACCATGATTTATGGTACTAATATGTTTCCACTTCTTTAAAAGTCCTGGAAAGGAAGAAAACAGACTGGGAAATTGAGGTTGGTGGCGTGTGCTTACGAGTGAATGATCGAAATACACACATCCCAATACACATTGTTTGCACGTACAAAGGATTTGAACTGATTCTACTCCGTTCCGCTTACGAGACAACATCACTTTTAATTCAAAAAATAAGTACTTATTTTAGTTAGCCGATTCCATAATCTTCTTTTTCCACAAGGCGTCATCAGCAGATAGGGATTTCATGGGAGATAATTATAACTTCCATGCTTCAAACTCAGCGACCAACGGGCAGCATGAAGCTACCAAAACATGGAAACCACCGAGAAGAGGTGCTGGGAAAACAAATACTAGCTATGTGCATCCATGAAAAAGAAAAGTACCACGGCGCCTGTAGCAGTAATTCTTCGTGATTGGAAGGGAAGATCACTCCTAGATGATTTTGCAAAGAGTATTCAAGTCGCTTCAATCCGATACGCTTGTGTTCCGGCAAAGGGTAGGAACTTGTTGAGCATTGAGATCCAGGGAGACAACTCCCAAGAAGTTACTCCATTATTCACCTCTGCGTCTCGGAGGACGACCCTCCATGGGAGTGTGCCCCTATATTTCTGATCTCTGAACAATGGCGTTGGAATTTGAGTTATATTTCTCTTGGTGTCCAAGGAAAGCTAATGAAGCTGCAAATCGGGTAGCCAAGACCCTTACCAGCTGGTTTTGTCCTCCCTAGCCTCTTGGATATATATCCTATCCTTCTGGGGATTTTCTTCGTGTTCTTTCTTTTGACGGTCAGACTGTTGGGTTGTAACCCTCTCTATTTTTCAGTTACACAAGAGGACCTAGGCCCTAAGAAACAAAAACATCAAGCACTAGTTCGCTTCGGTCTAAATGATCAAGACTCAACCCAGCTAGTTTATGTGCGCATCTATTCCCTTCCCTCCAACCAAAGGTTAAGTCGCAGATCCAACTAATAAGTTGTTCATCGATCAACATATTCAGGTTGTAATTACGATCAAGGGTCGTAACCCTCTTTAGAAATTTTCAATGATATGAAAAACACCCATACTTTTTTTTTGTTTTTGTTTGGTTCCTAAGAGGAAAATGAAAGAAAAAAGACTGAAATTGAACCCATGCAATGTTTTTTGCCTTGATGTTGCACTGCCAATCCGATCCCGATATATTAACAAGAAAAACATCCAAAAGTTACATCCAATGAAAAAATTATATTGATCATAGACAAAAACTATACAGTATACAAAAACTTTAACTTACATTTCAAACCGAAAAGACTAAATCATAACTTCAATTCTCATCAAGATCCGATCAATTGTGAAGCGCATTAGGCCCAGCTGGAACAACCCGGCGCGAAACTGCAAACACCGGGTCGTACCCCTGATCCTCCGCTCGATGATATTTGGGAATGGTGCCGAAGTACCGCAAAAAGGCAGAGTAGAACTTGGCCCTCAATCTCTGCTCTGATTCTTCGGCTCTAGCATAGCAAGCAAGGTGCCGGCAACTGGATACCTGGACTCGCGCGAGCACGATTATGATAACTATGAGTGGTAGTTGAAAGTTTTGAGGAGGTCTCATGTTTCAGATGATGCAGGAAGAGTTGAAAGAGGGGATTATATAAACAGAGGAAACAAGTTTTCAGAGGTTGGCATAGGCGCTGGCTGGTGAAGTTTATTCACAGATAATGGTCCCCTCACTTGAGAAAGTCTAAAGCATGGCCAAGTGAAATATGATATGCTTTTTATTTTGAACCTTCAACAGGCACATCGATGCCGGGTTGTTTTCAAAATTAGTTTTGCAGAATACTTTTCGCAGACTCGTTTTGTCGGCGGTTTCTAAGGCTCGTTTTTTGAGAACTTTTTGAAAACAGCCTTATTTTAGAAGTAGATCTTTCAAGGAGGATAATGTTCACCCTCTTTAAAAGACGGTGAACAAAATTATTCCCGCTGATCTTTCACATTCTTGAACAGCCTGTGGAAAAATGTTTCTAAAAGTAAATCTTGAAAAGTATTCTGCAAAAATGATTCCGAAGACCACCACCATATCTGGCTGTTGGGACTTGGGAAGACCTCCATGGCACGTCTCCAGATCCTAAAGCGTTGACTTTATCTTTGGTACAAGGAAGTAATGCATGTCCTAGATAGATCCTTTGTGAACCGGGGACCCTCGAGCGCAGGGCGCGCAACACAATTCGAGCCGTCAAAAAAGTGTTTTTTGATGGTCATAGAAGTATTGTGCACCTCTGCGCTTCAGGTCCCAAGTTCCATCATTTGTCAAGCACCGGGCAAAATTTCAAAGTAGAGATAAAAATAAGCAGAGAAAAAGAGTATATTAGTAGCAGGTTTTTTTTGGGTAAATATATTAGTAGCAGGTTGGTAAGTCGATGCTTAAAAAAAACCATACAATCGGTTCGCTGGATTCAACTGGAATGCTGTTTTTATTCCTCAAGAAAACAGAGAAAAAAGAACAGCTTGTCTTTGACATTCATTTTCTGAAAACTGTAAGCAACTGGGGGGATCTTAGCTTTGAAAGAGCCATTGTGAAAGTACATGCTGGGAATTTTCAGAATTTACCAAACTCTTAACCTTTTTCGGATCGAGTTCTGCAACTTCTCCTCAAAGCAATCGGTTTTAGGAAGGACTTCGCTTTAGTTTTTTATGAAATTCGAGATCGTACTCTTGTTTTTGAGCCTTTAAGGAGAAAAAAATTATGTTCGGAACGTAAACTTAAATACACAACAATACTAAATTTACGCGGTTCATCCAATGGGAGTCTTTGCACTTGTGTGTCACGATAGCAAAAGAATACAATTATACAAAACACATTGCCCATGGCTACAAGTAACTGGTAGCTCGCATTCGGCAGAAAATATTAATAATGTCCTTGAGTAGATGCCTCGCATGATTTAAATACAATACTGTCAAGCTCAGTAATAGTATATATAAACAGATACAAGAAACCAAAATATAAAAAAAATCCCGAAAAGACGCTAGTTCGATGGCTTCAAAATTTAATTGTGGCACATGAACACCATTTTAGAGAATAAAACAGACAGGTTTTGTATAGCGTGCACGACTCAAGTTATGTCGTTTGTTAGTTCCTCATTGTCAAACATCAAGGAAGACCAAACCGATGTCACCTTGCAGGTTTGTTCGCGATGACACGAAGGGTTAATAAACAAAAACAAAACGATATTTTGCGTTCTTCATTTTTCTGGATATTTGGCTCATTTGATTTATTGTAGCTTTGAATTTCGGCAACTGACTCGGTCCGGATTGATCTGTCGTGTTAAGACTTATGAATGTCAACTTGGTAGAATGAATAATAAGAATAGAAAAGGACAACTCATCTACTTCTTCGACTTCCGGTCGTGTTTTCCACTCGATCATTAGAACTGAAATGTTTATTCCTAGTTTTCATGGTTTTTCTTTTGTTTTCTTGGCAGAGCCAATTGTTTGACTAAAGTGGAAAGGTAGCATATTCACATATTGTATGATCAATTAGTGAAGGAATCTTGGGTTTTTGCTTGTTTCTCAGCAAATCTCGTTAAGGTTGCCGGAAATATAGGACTATAAATGAACTGAAACTTGGTAAAACCCCAAATACAATAATTTGACTTGTATATTGGATTACTTGAATCGCCTTTCATGTTCTTGTTTAACCCGAAAACACGGTCTGCAATGACAGACGGGGACTCGCGTGACAGTTCCAGGTCATCACAGAGAGAGAGAGAGAGAGAGAGATTGTAGCCAATTCCCTCTGAGGATAGTTGTGCATGGGGATAATACATCGCCAGGTTTGTATTCCCATAGCACTATAGGATGGACACGGGGACTCTACTGTCCCAATGAGCCAGCAGGCGCCGCCCACCCTATTTAATGCTGCCGTTTTGCCTCATTAAGGGAGTCCTCTCCTCACATGTGCTCTCCTTTTGTTTGCTAAGGTCCGTTTGGAGCAACAAAACATTAAACAAAGCAAACAAAAACTTGTTTCACAATTCATAACGCCCTTTCATGCGGTCTGAATTATCTTTGTGGGACCCAAAATTAGCCCCACAAAAAAATTAATAATCATTAGTTGGAAATTAGGTGGCGTTTTCAAAATTCGTAACGCCCTATCAATATCGGAATAATTCTGAAAATATATTGATTCTTAAATTTTTTTCAGGAATCATAAAAAAGTTTTTAAGAATAATGAGCAATTTGAATCAAC
>JAOTQK010000018.1:19025742-19035810 GCA_025642025.1 Rhododendron ferrugineum
TAATAGGTTTGTGGATCAATTACTACCGTACCAGTTGATCGAAAGGAGGAGAGAGAGATCTGAGAGAAGAGAAGAGAAGAGAAGAGAAGAGAGAGAAGAATGGGGAGATCGCCTTGCTGTGAGAAAGATCAAGTGAGGAAGGGAGCATGGACTCCGGAAGAAGACAACGTACTTGTCGACTACATTGCCAAACACGGCCATGGTACCTGGCGTTCTCTACCCAAGCGAGCAGGTTTATTTAATTACAGTAATTATTAAATTCCTCATTTTTCTCTTCATAAATCACTTGCTATAATTCTTGATTATCATCCCTTTTCATTATGACTACCAGCAGCATCACATTGTCCCTTATTGGAATGGGCATGATTTCTTTGATTACTTGATGCAATTGAGGAACATGTTTGCACCGGATAAGCTCATTTGTTGGTTTAACAGCTCTGTGTAGATCCCCAAAACTCTCTCTCCTCCCCCTCTCTCTCAAGTTCATGTGGTAGGGTCTGTTTGGTTTGTTAGCAAGTGAAAATGGTAAAAGGTACAGTGAAAGAAAGGAAAAGAAAATCTCAGTTTGACAAAAAAAAAAAAAAATTAGAAAGAAAGGAAAAGAACACTTCAACCCTAAGGGTTTGACCAAAGTGGACATGAAAAAGTAAATAAATGCATATACTATGTGAGGTTACATGTTCGAATCCCGGAATGGGAGGACTACACCGTGTAGTGCGGCCGATCCGGCCGTCCATCTCGGCACGGATGGCTCAGATTTAATCCAAGCTCCTACAAATCCTAGCCATCCATTGTTCGGATAAAAATCCAAGCCGTCCATCACCCAGATGGACGGCCGGATTGGCCGCACTACACGTGTAGTGTGGGGGGTGCACTACAGCACCCCCAGGTCCTCGAATCCCACGGAGGCCAAAATTCAAAACCTCAGGGCCACTGAAGGATTTCTCCGGTTATTAACTTCAGGATCTCATGAAATTAGTCGAGGTGCGCGCGAGCTGGTCTGAACACCGAGTAATCAAAAGAAAGAGGAAAAGAAATCTTGTTTTCTCGCATTTATCTGACGAGGATGAAAAGTTAGGAACAAAGTTGGTCATGCTCTATTGTTTGGATGTTACGAAAGTCACAAAGAAGTTTTTTTGTTTGTTTGTGGACAAGTTCATGTGCATATGTGATTGTGTGGGGATCTCTATTTTCCAATTTCCACCTTTTTCTTGCTAAAAGAACACAAGAATATTAATAAAATTTGTAAATTGACCTTGCTACCCTCAACTTCTTCCTTGGCCTGAGTCTGCTGGTTCTATCTCCATTTATCATCCATGAATACTACTTTTATAGGTATGTCAAAATCTATCTTTTGTAATAGGATTTTGGATTTTGGAAAATGGAAGTGAAAACATTCCTCAATGGTGGTGGAGAACATGTTGTGGCAGCAGAGAAATTGATTTACTGGTTGAAACTTGGGGGTGGAGAAGGTAATGGCAAGATTGAGATTCATTAGGCACAAGGGTTTTTTTGTTTGATGAAAATCGCTCACTCTTAAGAATGGTGCGTGTGAGATACACTTTCCGTCAGTTTGAATTAAAAATGCGACTGCCACTTAGTCCACAAACCACAGGGAATTTACGTGCTGATAAATGAGAAGTCAGGGGTTCAAACCGCACATCAACTAAACCACACGGGGTCTAACTGAAGTTTGACCTATTTATTTCTTGGTTATGCAGAGATTGTAGAAGAAGGCCTTGGATTTTTTTTCAAAAAACTGCCCATAGGACTACAAAACAGAAGAGGATGCATCTGAAATTAACAAACTAACTAAAGAAGCTGGCACCCTAGTAATCACAAGACATTTGTTCAAGAAGAGTATCTCAGTATGAAGTGTGGCTCGTTCAAAAGGAAAGATTTGGAAGTCCATTATGATCACGGGATGTTTACAAACTTCGAAACTTAGAACCTCTCTGTAAAGCCTTAAACAAAGAACGATGATTACTAGTTTACTACTATGCCAATAGCTCCTGAAAAACTAGAAAGGTTGTATGTACATAGAGTTTCACAAATCACCAATCAAAACTATAAGAGTTTTTTTTAGCCTCTATAAAAACACTTGCAGTTACTAAGTCCCCTTGTCCCTCTATCCCAGCATCCATGCTTCAAGTATTAGGATGTCTGCTTTTTTTTTTTTTCATTTGTGGCTTCTTGCTTTTGTAGGATGCAGCCTGTAGTTCTCTAAGTCCTTGAATTTAAATCATGAACTTTAATTGTGTATTAGGTCTCAGTCGATGCGGAAAGAGCTGTCGGCTCCGGTGGTCAAACTATCTTCGCCCTGACATTAAACGGGGTCCCTTCACTCCTGAAGAAGAGAGTACTATTATCCAGCTTCATGACATGCTTGGTAACAAGTAATAAAATTTCCTCTACCCTTACATCCATGGGCTCCATTTCACTGAATATGGTTTGAGGATATTGCCAAGTCTTTTAACAGTTCACTTGACTTAGTGATCATGTCATATCACTGCCAGTTGTTTTTGGATGTTTGATTTCATCCTGCTTCACATTCACAAGAGTCGAAATGGTCCATAGGTTGCTCCTTAGCATACACACAAAATTGTTGCAAACCATATCTGGGATGACATATTTGCAGGCACAACAATCACATACCAAGATCATCACAAGCATGAGCTAACACTAGTAAAATTTTCATAAAGAAAATGTGCTCAAGTCGGATTGCTGGAATGTTGCGTAATTTTTCTCCTCCTTTGGAACTTAACAACTCTGTATATGGATTAAATTTTGTGACAGCAACTGCCATACATTCAATTAATGTTCCGGGGTAGTTATCAGAACGTAACTAGTACTCAAAGACTTGCCAATAAACTTGAACTCACCATAGAGTTACTACGAGCTTCATTCGAGCTGAGCAAAATAGATAAACACTTTTCATTAATCATGTTCCTCAGTTTTAGTACGTACCTCACACTTTTGTTGAATAGGGAATGCTTAGAGAAACTCGTGAGGTTGAGTGATTTATATATGGGATTGCTGATTCTGCTGTTTGGGAGATGAATTCACTAATATATTCAGAAACTGAGGCTGTTGGTTCCCCAGAAAAAGTTTCTCTTCTTTAGTTCTCTAAACTTTCTTGCAGTTATGAAAACTATGGGCAGCTTCCGGTTTCACATGAACTGAACTGAATTCAAAAAAATTTCAGGTGGGCTGCCATTGCTTCCCAGCTACCAGGAAGAACAGACAACGAGGTTAAAAACTTCTGGAACTCCCATCTAAAGAAGCGCTTCTTACTTTTGGGCCTTAACATGCAGGCCTCTAAACTATCCCCTTCCTTCCAAACATCTATCGATATGAAACCCAAGTCCCCATCAACCACCCACATGGCACAGTGGGAGAGCGCCAGGGTAGAGGCTGAAGCCCGTTTGTCAATTGACTCGGTTCTCAATCCACCGTCAACTGGTAAAACAGACTCCGATTTCTTCCTTCGTCTATGGAATTCTGAGGTCGGAGAATCATTCCGAAAGATTAACGAACAGTATGGAAGAGAAAGCCAAAGCCCCAAAACATCTCAAACGTCCTCATCGATGAAAGTTGGGTCTGGTTCTGGTGACCAAAAATGCCTGGAGGAGTATAAGAGTCCCAAAAGTTTCACAGATGACTTGATGGTGGGCTCAGACTCCTCGAATTCTTATGAATTAGAAGACGACTCTTCGGATTCAGCGTTGAAGATGCTGCTAGATTTCCCGGGTGGCAACGATATGGGATTCCTACAAGGACAGCCAGATGATGATGTCTCCATGTTCCTTTAACAAATAGAGCTGATGGTGCGGCTCTGTTATAGATTATGATTTCCAATCTAGTAAATCTAGTAAGCTTAACTGAGTTTCATCTTACAGCTTCCCAGACTTCAATTGGACCTGATGGTTACCAAATTAGGCTTTGGTAGTGAAAAACGATTTCCCCAGTTTTGATGTTAAGTTGGTAACTACTAGGTCCTGACATAGTTGGACGTGTTTTTGTTCTCTACCTTACATTTTACAATGCTATATTATGGTTTTTTTTTCGTTCTCAACTGCTCAATGGGTATGCGTAAACGGTGATACTCTGTCCATCCCATAATGGACAAATAAATTGCGACGGGGGAGTAGTTTTTTTTTTGCTTTTTCCATTTCTTCAGCTATGTATCCTTGCTGTTATTAGCAAATTTGTTTTCAAACAGCCTCAAATTATATCGGAGACGTGAATTTTTCATCGTGATGCATTTCTATGCTTTACGTGAAACAGATGTACACACCAAACCTATTTATTACAAATTCAATAAGCTATTTTGTCCACATGGTATAAACAGAAAAATCCATCCCTATGCACACCAGAAAAATGAACAGTAACAAATTATCCGGCAAATAAACACACTACACCAAACTCAATCGAATAAGTTGACAAATAATCAAAAGGCAAATAAATCACAAAGAAGCTACTTTACAAACAGGAATCCATGAGTTCGAACAGGACTAGATTCTGTCATCTTCAAAAGCACCCAAGCAGTTTCTTGGGAGCAGTTCCAGTGGCACGATACTTGGCTGCTATCTCCTCCGCCTTGAGAAGATCTTCGCCACGTTTGGCTTCGATGATTGCCCTCTTTTCTTCTGCTTCCTTGTGGATGATTGCTACCTTGTTTTTCATGGTCTCCACGTATGTAGCCTTTTGTTTCTCCAGTTTCTCCTGCTCACATGATTTACAAACAATATCTGCTCTGATTAAAACTACCCCTTTTCCAGTGTGCTGAGATAAAATTGTACCCGCTTTTGAAATCTTTGTTCGGTTGGAGTTTTGAGGATTGTTTGCCAGACTTATTTTCCCAGCATCATAGACATATTGAAACTTGTTTTGCAAGAGTGCTTTGTAAAAAATATAACCCAATTTTTGGGTAAACATCATATTCTGCAAAGCCATTCTGCTTAAAAATGAGTAAGATACGAAAAATACGGGTGCTTTCGTTTCCAAAAACAGTTTCCCACCACATAGTGGTCTGCAAAACTGCAAGCACACAGAAAACACAGACTGGTCAAGAAAAGGAAAAAAAACTTCTTACCACCATCCTTTTCAACTCAGCGTCTACATTAGCTTTCTTGGTGTTCTCCCATGCTCCAATTTCAGATAGCTTTTTTTGTGCTCTGTTCAATAATTTCAGATTGTAAGGTCCGGTATACATTTCTGTATTGATTACTGGGAAACAAATATCTGACATGTATATAGCCTAGACCAGGACTCTCAGACTATCAATGGGTTTAAACATAAAACAGAAGCATATCACAGTGCCTATAATCCTTGGCATATTGTTTTTTGCAAACACTGCCGAAGGAGAAAATGGTAACAGAAATAATGCAAGATTCAATACACAATACACAATCCACAATCACGATCTGATCAAGAAAAAAGCCCAAGAATACACTACAATGCCTGCAGTAACGTCGTATGTTTCAGTTATTGGGTGAACTTCCACCCGCACTTCACTAATGATGCCAAAATAGAGTAGCGCTAATATGTCAATTAAGGTGGTCCGGATTCGGTGTTTTTCTCGTCAAATTTGATTTTCCGTAAAAGAATTATTTGGCGGAAATAGTGAAGATAAACTGTAAGTTGTAATCATCATCACGACTTTGTCATAGTAATCCGGCAGAATGAACTTCGCAGTTCTTGAGGAAAAAAGAAAAAAAAAGTGGTTTCTATTCAAGAATACCCTTACTTGTTTTCTGCTTTTGACTTCTCACTTTCTTCCCATGCTCTGATTAGAGATATCCTCTTCTCTGTGGCAACTCGAGCCAGAACAGCATCTGAAAAAAGTAAGATAATCGCTTTTAATAATTCAAGCTCTGTTGTAGGTAGAAAAAGCTTCGTATGAGGTAGAAAGAGAAACACTCAAGTAATTTCTTGTTACCTCTGTTGATAGAACCCTCAGCAGGTTTCTCTTCTACAGGTTTCTCTTCCACAGAATCTGGAATATCTGTGTTGATAAAAAAAATAAGAGAAACTACTATAACAAAAAATAAGAGTGGCGAAATTTGCAAAGGTTCTTGTTTGGGATTTCAAAACTTAAGGACACTGCATTACACAAGCCAAGAATTGCCAACTTTCCTGTCTCTTAAGCCATACACAAGTTGGTACCTACAGACCTCAATAGGGAACTACTTATAACTTCCTATGATCACTAGTTGCCCGAATCTTGAACCATAGGTTCAATTGTTCCAAGGAAGTCCCTTTAACACGTAGAATTGAACCCTTAAACATAGTCATCGTGATCACTTTCATGAGATAGTACGTCATACTTATTTTCTAAACTAACTCTCGGTTGCATCTGTTTGTTTGTTTAAAGAAATTAGTAAAGATCATACTCACCAGTAGGCTATACTTTGTGAACTAATTATTAAGTTACACAACTGTGTTTAATTATTTACAAATCAAATTAATGAATCTTATTCTTGCTCATATCAGGTATTAGTATTGACAAAAACATAAGGCCAATTAGAGTATACTCCGTCGCAAGTGTCAAAGATATTAAATCCAAAAATAGTCTCCCAAAAATAATCCCTCCTGCATAACAGCTTCCACACGCGCGCACACACACACACGCACAGAAAGAGAGAGAGATCCACTGGCTTTTCATTTCCTGATTTTGGTGTTACAACTGCTTACAGGCACTCTTCACTGGCTTTTCATTTCCAGATTTGTGGTTATCTAACTGATTAGTGCTTTTCATTGAATATCTGAATTTTTTGTTTTGAACTCAAAATCTGAAAGTTCGAACAAATAAATTATGCAATATTGGCCGGAACAAGCAAGAAGTTAAGCAAGCTAACCAAATAATAATTAAATCTAGAATTAAATTAAAAGAGAAAAGCTCCCAACTTCACAACTTAAACCCATAAGACGAATTCACGGATCCAGAATCTCCTATGCTGAATACGAAACAAAATTAGGATATCCAAGAACAGAAGAGAGTACTAAGAATTTCTAAAGAACAAAATAGAAAAGAAAATTAAACCCTCGATAAATCTTCTTTTAACTCTAGGAGGACAAACATATAAATCAGAATTCTTGATTTTGAGTCTCTATACTCAAAACTCCACACCAACCAAAACAGTACTAACAGAATTATCAAGTTCAGATCGAGTTTTTTCCTTCCCAAGAAACAAAAACATTTGCATAAATCACAAGGAAAATGATTTTTGCCCTCCACTTCTGTCGCAGGTGCTCCACTTTGTTTATGAAGTAAGTTAAAAGTGGAGCGCCTGCGTACAAAAGTGGAGTGGCAAAATCAGCATCCAAATCACAAACATAGAGAATCAATCGGAAGTTGGAGGTTCTTGGGGTCACCTCAACCCACGCTTATGCGTATGAAACAACTGTGGGAGGGAGGCCCAGTTCACAATACCCACAAGGGCCGCAACAACAAAAAAAAAAACATAGCGAATGAATTGAATCGCATCTTTCACCCGACAGAGTAAATCCGAAGGACTTTCGGAATTCTTCAAGATAACAGAGAATTGGACTAGTTAACCAAAAACTAAAAAGACATCGAATTGAAATAAATATTTGCTGTTGTTGTTGTTGTTGTTGTTGTTGTTGTTGTGTGTGTGTGTGTGTGTGTGTGAGAGAGAGAGAGAGGGAGAGAGAGATGTTACGTTCGACGACGGCGAGGGCTTTGGTGTCATCGGGTTTTTCTTCTGGAGGAGGGGGAGGTGGTGGAATGACGGATTTCTCCTCAGCTACGTCTGTCGGAACTTCGGTGGGTTCTGGAGCAGGGGCCGGGGCCGGAGGAGGTGGAGGCTCCGACGGGGTCTCAGATTCTACCTTCTTGGGTTCCTGAACTTCTGCCATTTCTTTCTTTTTCGGCTACCAAGAAAGAGAAAGATGAAGATCCCACGACTCTCTCAAAGACAGATAAAGAGAGAGAGAGAGAGAGAATGAAAGCTGAAATAGAGGAAAAGGGGTTACTGTCGCTGGCGAGACTAGCTGGATTTGGTGGGTATGGGTGGCCAATAAAGAGCTGGCACGGAGTGTGCGTATGTGTTATGAGAGAGAAGCATTAGTCGGGTTGGTCGGTGAATTTGTTATCCATACATTTGATCAAGGTTCAATTTTCGGACTTAAGCCGCAAGAAATTAATTTCTTGTGAATTTCTAGTCCGAGCGAGAATCACTTGCCTTGACCGGATCAAAGAAGAAATTATTTGAGATGCGGGTAAGGCCCGTACATCACTAATTGAGGGAACAAAAAAAGGGAAGAGAGAGAGAGAGTAGACAATTGGTGAAGATATCCGTTTTAGGAAAATCTTAAAGCAAAGATACGCAAGTGATATTTTGATGAACATGACCGTTCCTTGTTGCTGGTTAAGGGGGAGTAATAGCTTCTCTTTGCCATCTTGTGTGTTTTTCGTAGTTGTTAAATTTCGTCTTCCGTTAGCAAAATATGCAGAAAATGTCAAATTTTGAAGTCGCGGAAGCTTAAAGCAATTGAACGAGTCCGAAATTTCTTGGTTTGTGACGGATCTTCGAATATCAAAATTCTTTCCTAAGCATGTTTAGTTTAAGAATATCCAAGAGTATGCGTCAAACACTTTGTTGATTCCAAGAAATACTAAATAAGGTAAAGTGGAGAAATAAGAGATCAGAATTCTAAATAGATTTTATTAGTACAGTAATTAATAACCATCCTTAAACTAGTAGAGAGGAATGATTTTTTTAGTAAAATACTTTCCTAGCTAATACCCTAGAATTTACAAAAAGAAAATTCAAATCAAATCCTTACTAAAAAAGAAGGAAAGAAATCTTGGTGCAAATTCGTCGTAGTTGATGAAAGAGGATAAACAGAGATTTTTCGAGTCACGTTACAATGTTGTTGTTCTTAAGACGATATTCGCCTCCACCAATTCGAAAGAATCTGGTGTGCACCAGGTTATAGTGAAGTCGCCTCTAAGATAAAAATGAATCTCAGTCTCCAACTGTTATCTAACTGTATTATGCAATAACGAAAAGAGACCCGAATTCCATCGAATTTTGCGAGCTCGCCAAGAACAAATATAGGAGATAATTCTAGAGAGAAATAACAATCAGAATTGTTCTGATTATCTCTCAACTTCGAATTGGTAGAACCCTTTGCCTTTTTATAGACGTGGACCATGACTATTAGCCAAAGATCGCATCTCTTTGATTATTTCCAATAGTCATGTCTATTCATAATAGTCATATCTATTCATGCGACCTTAATAGTCATACCTTTTGGTTTGATCAAACCTATTCATTTAGCTTGAATAAACACACGGTAACAACTCCGATTTTTAGTGAATAAAAATCTCGTTTCGAATATTCGAAAATCCTTGTCTTATAATTTTCTTTTTAATTTCCAATAATCCGTCATAATTAGATTCGAGACTTATAAAATTATATCTTTTTGCACCGGACAATCTAGTCATTTTCTAAAGACAAGTATGCTTATAGAAGCACTTGTATATTTTCCTAATAAATGAAATAAGGTCTTAAAATTATATTTCTTGGCTAGAAATCATACATGGCTAGCTAGTATAGTTGGCTTCTAATCAATTAGTTGGAGAAACCTAAGTACCAATTTACTTAGTTACATTCTCCTAACCCTAGATGAACCTTATGAACCTTCTCAACCCTACTTGAACCTTTTAGACCTATGATAGTAATCATGATGCTTCCAAAAGAAGTAAACTTTGCCTTGACGTGCATGCAAACCTAAGGATACTAGCCTTAACCCTAAATTACCCACCAAAGTTACTTTCCTAGATTTTCTCTAGGTTTATACATAAGTATATTGATAAGCACCCGAGAATGTAATAAAGGGTGCGCTAGTAGTTAGTCTTAGTTAATTTCATCGCTTAAATAGTTACTTTTAATTACTTTTGCGCGTAGGTCTTGTTAATTTTATTTTGTAGGAAAATCACCTAATAAAGGAGTTTCAAAGCCCAAGGCGTGTCAAATGCATTTCATGACCCGACGGCGGGCCGAGGCAAGGCAAGGAAGGGCAAGCATATCAAGAGCC
>JAOTQK010000018.1:19075449-19092760 GCA_025642025.1 Rhododendron ferrugineum
GCAACAGAAGATCAGAGAGATTCCTAATATCATGGGAGGGAATCTCCAATTTGCTTTTTGGACAAGTCGCAACAACAGATGTCTTCCAAATCCAGATGGTTCAATCACTTGGCGAAAGGAGTATCATACTATATTCCTCTCAGCATATTCAGAGTCTCGAAGAATCCAGATCGACAGTGGAAATTATCTTGTCATGACCCAAACAATGTGTTCTCTTCATGGATTGACACCTGCAGAAGTTCCCTCATCTCTCCTCCATTATGAAACTGCAAACTGAAAATTCAATTATACTTATCCGGAAGAATGACGCCAAAATATCCACTATCTTTTGGATCAGTATTACTTGACCGACCAGACTGAAGTCTCCTCTGAAAGAAGTGATTCAGACAATACAGAGGAGTGACATCAATGTATTCAGGACAGCTGTCTCTTTTGTGTGGTGTATGCGTGATGTAATATAAAGTGTGAAGATAAAATAAATTAAAGTAGGTGCTTTGGTCATCCTTTCTCGGAAGGGGTAAAATGACTGTAAATTAAATGTCTGTAAATTAGTTGCTTGTGTCAGTAGTCAAAGAAGTCCCAATTATATACTGTGGATGAATAGTAAAGTCCCAATTATATGTGGTACTATTACCCTGATGTAATGCAAGCAGTCGTGAACCTCCTCCTTATGCCTATAAAAGGAGGGCACCTCTCTATTGTAAAGGTAAGTCAGTCTAATATACAAGCCAGTGTGTATGTTCATACGTCTTCCTGTTGTGTTTTCTTCTTCTCGATCCTAACTTACTTTGTGTTTGTACCCATTTCGTGTCTGTAAATTCCAATTGGTCTTAGAAGAGATGTGGAAAAGTGACGTGACAAAATTTCACTGATCCTTAATAGATTTAACCAACTGCCCATCTCATGTCCTCTACATTATTGCCAGTTAGAGTCTAAAAGTGGCAAATTTCGGTCATCCTCCCCATTAAATGAGCGGAGATACCGCCCGTATTCGTGTACTTGTCAGATAGTACTATTCAATTGATGTGGGATTATGTCTGAAATGGACTATTCGTGTGGATGGTAATGGCAGATGCATATCACAAGAATACCATCAAATGACTTGCAAATTTGGCTCAAGGGAGCGTCAATCAAATCGACGACAACAGAGTCTTGCCCAGAAGCTTTTCAAACCTAGCTTTGTTACCAAAATAAACAATACATCTAACCCAAATGCGATTGACAAAAATGAAAGGAAGACCGTCCAACATCAAATACTAGGGGTGAGCATGGTCCTGATCGATTAGTTCGGTTTTGTTGTAAACCAAGAACCAAATCAGTACCTACGGATTATGAATTTTGAGAACCAAACCAATCCATAAAATTCATAAAACCTAACCAATCCAGACATTTAAGATATGAATCGGTTTCGGTTTTGAACCACGGTTTGCTTGAAGTTAAAATATCAATTTTATACACGATTTAAAGTACTCAAAATGACTTAGATAAATAAAACCAAAACTTATATTATCGTAGGTAAGAAACCTGACAATAAAGGCTATTTTTGGCGTAGTATATGTAGACTCCCAATATGAGTCGGGTATTACGGTTTTTTTCCCCTAATCTGTTGTATTCAGTTCATTTCCATGCATGTTATTTGTACTTCTTTGAACTGGACATACCTAATTTGAATGTATTTAATTAGCACTAGCATTTTATTTTATTCGCACTAGCATCTTCTTTCCATGTTTATTTCAATTAATCGATTTAGCTTTGGGATGTACAAGAGGCCAAAAATTGCTGACCATGCTTTGGAAAATGTTTGAATTTTTGGATAATGAGAGCAAGTAGTGCAAGTTAATTTAAAACACAACTATTGAACAATTAATCATTCTTCTTTTTTTGTGTCTAAACTATGACTCATTCAAAAATTATCATATCTAAGGCTTTTCTCAATTGCAGTGGCTCTCATCAAACACATCCGAGAGCAAAAACAAATGCATCTTGAAGCACTTACACTACTCAAATGTGTATGCAAGGAAATTAGATCTTCAAATGACTCAAACGCTTGCGAATCATTTATCAAAGAAGCAATTATTAGTGCATCAAGGTTAGGGATTCACAAGGTTATAGAAGAGATCGAGGATTCATTTCCCATGTCAATGTGAACGATGGACAATACTACTACCTTATTTCAACGAGCAGTTATATATCGCCATGAAAATGAGTTCAACCACTTATATCAAATGACTGATCATAAACTACATGTTACAACGGTTTGAGACAAAAATGGGGACACTATCTTGCACTTAGCCGGAAGATTGGCACCCTAAGTAAAACTCGATATTGTTCTTGGTGCAGCTTTGCAAATGCAGTGTGAGTTACAATGGTATAAGGTGCGGCATACTTTCTAATTTTCTAAGGATTGTTTACAAAAATACATATTCCTTTCAACATGCATGAATGGTTAACAGTTATGAGCCAAACATACATATGTGTGTGTGTCGTTTAGCTAAGCAGGACAAGCTATTATCAACATGTTTGTACGCGCATGGCCTGCAGACATCAAATACTAGTTTTGGTTGTGTCGTTTAGCTAAACAGGACAAGCTATTATCAACATGTCTGTACGCGCACAGCCTGCAGACACACATATGTATGTTTGGCTCATAACTGTTAACCTATTCATGCATGTTGAAAGGAATATATATTTTTGTAAACAATCCTTAGAAAATTAGAAAGTAAGATGCCGCACCTTAAACTATTGTAACTCACGCTACATCTGCAAAGCTGCACCGGGAACAAGATCGAGTTTCTTTGGGGTGCCAATCTTCCGGCTAAGTGCAACATAGTGTCCTCGTGACTGTCTTGACGTATTGTAATATATTGTTTATGATCACCCATTTGATATAAGAGGTTGAACACATTTTCATGGCGATCTATAACTGCTCGTTGAAATAAGTTACAATTGTCATTGTCCCTCATCCAAATTAACTCGGGAAATGAATGCACGATCTCTTCTATAATCTCGTGAATCCCTAACCTTTTTGCACTAATAACTGCATCTTTGGCAAATGATATGTAAGCGTTTGAGTCATTTAAAGATCTAATTTCCTTGCATACACATTTGAGTAGTGTAAGTGCTTCAAGATGCATTTGTTTTTGCTCTTGGATGTGTTTGATGAGAGGCACTGCAATTGAGAAAAGCCATAGATATGATCATTCTTGAATGAGTCAGAGTTTAGACACACACACAAAAAAAAAAGGATTAACTGCTCAATAGTAAATTAATTAACTGGCACAAGTTGTTCATTACCCAAAATTCAAACACTTTCCAGAGCATGGTCTGCAATTTTTGGTTTCCTGTAAATCCCAAAGCTAAATCGATTAATTGAAATAAACATGGAAGAAAGATGCTAGTGCGGATCCAAAAAATAAAAAATAAACTGAATACTCAATAGATTAGGAAAAAAACGTAACACCCGACTCATATTGGGAGTCTACATATACTACGCCAAAAATAGCCTTTATTGGCGGGTTTTTTACCTGCAAAAATAAATCTCTCAGTAAAGGGTGCAATTAGTTGAGATCTTCTGTTAGCAATTGGATTCTCAAGGTCACCTCTACTCATGGGATCTTTGATGGGGATGAATGTCTCCAATTCCACAGGAACACCTTCGAAGGAAAAACATATGTAATTTAAATGTAAGCTATTAGATATAAGATTGCACTTGGTGTCAACGTCAAATAAGACACATAAATCCAAAATTGAAAAAGGAAAAAAAATGAGTTCGGATTTACAACAATAGATAATGCGTTGCCAAAAGTTCAGGCCACTACCACTAGGGAATGCGGATGCCTTTCTAGCTATACTTCCCAAAACATGAAGATTGCGGACTACATCTCTTGATTGAGCTGCTTGGGGATAGCGTTCCACCAGATTGAGGCCTACATCTGTTTGTCACAGACCTTCATCTGTTTGTCACAGACAAGACAAAAAGTGAAAATAAAAACACAGTAGAATAGTTGGTACTCCTATTTCTCATTTATATATGCTTGTCATAGAATATTTAGCTTGGACGATCGACTTACCATAGAATCCGGAGTTGATTGCATGATTGACAAGCCGAACAGAATTTTCATTTGAGAAGGGCATAGACGCATGATCATCCTTGGTAACGGTCAATAAGAACAAAAGGGTGTCTTTACAAGCATATAGAGCAGCACAACGGAGCGGTAATCGGACAAGATACCTGCAAATGTAGAGTAAATCAGGATTTTTTTTGCACTAAGACAATAACGGCCCTCGTATTGCCAACTGTACCGAAGGGCGGTATCACCATGTTTTTCCCGCAATGTCAAGGCCTCCACTGGCATCAACACCACCAACTTCTCTACAAAATGGATTGCCCTTTCTCCAGTCCCGACTACTATGTGGAGCACTGTCTCAGAAACATTGGTGATTGGGGCTGTGATCGCACTTTCATCTTTGACAAAGAATCTTCTGGCCACGTCCCAGTCGCCTTTGAGTGCAGCTTTAAGCAGTGGTATGTATCTCCAGTATTCACCCTTCACACCCTCCAAGTTGTTGTCCTCTGCAATGAGTCGAATAATATTGAATCTAATCTAACAATGACAAAAACATCCATCACTACTAGTAGTAGTTTATTAGTTTCCGATCTTGTGTGAAGGACGCAACATTATAAGTTTCCAGCAATCCTACATATCCAGAACCCAAAGATTTTAAATATCAGTAACGGGAACGAAAATTGTAGTGCTTGCAGTGTAACAATATCAGGAGAAGCGTAACAATATCAGGAGAATCGAACGACATACATAAAGGGAATCTGTTGTAGCCATTGAATTTAAAAAATCAGTTTTGACAAGAAAATAAATATTTAAGAAGTTCCTAAATCACCCTCAACGACCGACTATCGGCTATAATGGCCGTGAAACAGTATGTGAATTGAAAACATACCGAAACATGAACGGGAACCGAAGATACACATGTGATTTTCCTTCTCATAGGTATATATGGATGTAAAGATATTGGAAGGCTCAAAAACTGTACCATATTGCCTCGTACAGCCAAGATTTAAAACCTTGTCTCGAATAATACTACCAAAAAAACTTTTTAACAACAAAATTATGAAAGATTCAAAAGATGAACGGGAACCCATAATCCCGCGACTGGATTACTCTCTACTATTGAGATGGATCCTTGTTGGGCAGGTGTTGTTGAGCTAGCTAGAGCTTCCACTATGTCTAAATATTCATATTTGCACCAGTAGAGTGTTAGTGGTAATTATCCCATGAAGGATATACCAGGAGATACGTATGTGAGAAAAATTAAAATGTACTTAAGAGAGAGAGAGAGAGAGAGGCTTATTACGAAAGAAACTTATGTCCAATTTCTTAACAAAGAGAAATATGCAATTCTGATCGATTTGGATATTAAGTTGGTCGTGTACAAGCACTCAGGTGTTGAGAGGTTTTAGATTTAAGTTTTCCAAATTTCATTCCCGTTTGACCTAGACCAAATATTGTGCATGGTAGTTGTAGCTTCTCCTATCTTGCTAGTTTCAGCCAAGAGAGGACCATGGACAATATTGGTTGACTAGTTAAAAGCTTTGTGCTGAATTTTCTCACGCCTTTGATCCTCAAAACTAGCCCATTTAACAAACAATTTCCTATCCTCAATCCAAATGCCATTAGTTTCTTCTATTGCTTTTTCAACAGAGTTTTCATTATCATATCTAATCTAATAAGGAAAATTCTAAAATCAGCCCAAAGGGCTGACGATAGTGTGAGTGTGAATGTGTATTAAAGGGTATAAAAAGTACACAGAAATACGTGTTTTTCCTGTCTTTTAGTGTTCTTATTGTCAGCCCAGTGGGCTGACAATAGCAAGACCGATCTAATAAAACCAAAATTCCTCCCTGTTGCCTTGCTACGTTTTAAAGGGATAAACACATTCTTAACTACTCCGAATTTGCTATACGTCTTTCTTAACAAATTTAAAACCAAAATTCCTCCCTGTTGCCTTGCTACGTTTTAAAGGGATAAACACATCCTTAACTACTCCGAATTTGCTATACGTCTTTCTTAACAAATTTTGGCTAACGTCCTCCGGTAAATTATCCACAAACAATGTGAACAAGTTTTGGAAAGAATCTCCCCTTTGATTTCTATGTTTGTTAAGAACTGGTATCCAATCACCCATTGCTAAATAAGCCTCATACAATCCGGAAATGTGTAACAGTTACCACAAATTGGCGACGGCAAGAAGCAGACGGAGGCGCGGAAGAAGAGCAGGACGCAGCTCAACAAACACGCAGAATCAGGGGAAACACAGCCCAAGAACGCAGTGGTTGAGGGGCGATCAGGAAGAAAGAAGGATCGGTAACGACTGAAAGCTGATGGTAATGAGGAGAAGGAAGGAAATCGGAACAAAACAGAGGGTAAAGGGAGGGAAATAGGGAGATAGAAACGACAGGGATAGGGGAGGGTTGGAGAAGACCAGCCGCCGCCGGCCAGCGGAAAGAGGGGTTGGGGGCTAGGGTTTCATAATATTGAAAATCGCCAAAATCGCCTTGTGGCCCGGTCTCAATACCGGTTCTCGCCGGTCGATACCGGAAATTCCGGACAATACTGGACGAGATGGTGTTACCGGCGATTTCGGTGGGTATTTTGCAAAACAGTCCCATTTTGTGCGGGCAGGGGAGAAAATGGAGAAAAAGAAGGGAAAAAAAAAAAAACGAGATGGGAACGAAATCTGGCTCCTCCAGTGTATTCTCTGGCTCCTCGTGATCTTCTCCGGCGTGTCCTCTGGCTCCTTGTGGTCTTCTCCGGCGTATCGATCTTCCCACTAGTTAAGGAAAATGAAGTGGTGGAAGTATGAGAGAGAGGTGGGTTCATCTGCAAAGTTGGATTGGGAAAAGTAAAGTTGTATTGGAAAAAGTTACTAGAAAACCATTAAAAAGTTACTAGAAAACCAGTGGGTTTTCTTTTATCGGTACAAAAACAGTGGTTTTAGAGCGAGTGATGCTACAGACCACGAAGATTCAAACCACGATTTCACCGAAAGCTCTAAAACCACTATGATTGGTTTAAGCTATAATCATGTGTGGTACGATCTACTTACACTTACATATACTAATTACACTTTTCTTATTTATTACAGTTTGATCCTTTTCCTGGAATGGTTTTGCTTTATTATACTGAAGTTGTGCTTCAGCCAACTGTTGCTCTAATTCTCTAAGCTTATCTTGCTCTTTTCCTATAAATCTAGTAAGAACGTTACTAGATCAAGGTCTGCTGGTGTATAAAGCTGTATTTAAAAGTCTATTTATCAAAAGGTTCTGAGTAAATATTTGTTCTTCTATTCTACGGATGTAAATCAAGATGTGTGCTTCTTTGTTCATGCATACAAAAGATAGAAACCTGTTATCAAATATTTGTAAATCCTACTCGGTACTTACCACCACATGATCCAGATAAACTATTTAAAATAATATAAATATTGCATACAAAATTATATATCTTATTACCCATTGATTAATCTTCCTTTTCATTATCACCCAACTTCTATGTGTCAAAAATTTTATTCAAAGAAATTTCTTACTTTCCTTCTTAACCTGCCTCTGATGCTTAGTCATGGTGAGATATTTTTGTCTTGATGCTTATCCTTCCATTGCATTATTGATGTTTTGGATGGCTTCATCATCAAAATCATAGTCTTCATCATCTTCATTATTCTGGTATAAGTCAGATAAATTACTTGGATCTCCTCCTCTTATCATTATATTTTCTTGATTCTTCTGGTGAATGTAATATCTGACCAAATTATCATATCCTGTTTCAAACTGGAATTTTAACTCTGGGAGATGATCATTGGACCTAATTTTCTGAAATAAGTCCTCACATATTAGAGGTGCCTTGCTGTAAACATATAGGCTATCGTAATGAAAACCTTCGGCTATGGTAAAAGCAATAGCATGTCTAATTTGTTTTCTGATGGAATTTGTTTCGCAAATCCAAGGTTCATCATTCTCACAATGAAAAATTCTTCTGAGGATAGTATTTGTCGGGTTTGTGTTAATGTGGATGTTGTGGTAAGCAGGGATGAGTTATCCTGTAAATGTCTATTCTGGAAGTTTTGATTCTACAATTGCTTCAACTGCTGTACCTTGATCTGCCATGGAATTAAGAACACAGGTTGCAATTTTTCTTCCAAATCTGTTAGTATCCTCTAGATCGTGGAATATAATTTGTTGAATATGTCCAAAATCCAAGAGAGTAACTTCTGTAATTTCCACCTGTTTATCTTTGAAGTTAAGATAAAAAGGTTTGAAATCTTTCATGTCAATGTTGGCCATTGGAATACTTTATATGAGTTGGCATGTACAGGCTATTCGTTCTAATGGTTTCTGGATTCAAGTGGGTTTAATCTTTGGACATGGGACAGTATCTTTATCTTGTAGATAAAGGGTTTTCCAAGAGATGGTGAGTCCTAGGATACATCCTGCATTTTGGTTGATTTTGACAAATTCTGAAAATAAGAATTCTTGGAAATGAACTCTATCTGGTTTGGCTAAGTGCTGAATATGATGGATAATATCTGGGGGAAATTTGGAAAGAAAAGTGGTTGCTTTTGGACCATATTCCTTACTCCACTCACTCTTTTCTTCATCTTCCAGCGGGGAAGACTGTTTTCTCTTCTTTAGCAGTGGGGTAAAAGGGTCTTTAATCTTCTTGAGCTCCTTTTCTGAATCTAACAACTTCCTTTTGAGAGTTGTTATTTCTTCTTCAAGCCTCCTCTGGTTATTAATCAACTGTTGATTGACTTGTTCTATATCTTGATTTCTTTTATTCAAAATTCTAAAACTTTTAGTCATTATTTCACAGTGATCACAAAACTTTATTTGCTGGGAAAATGGTTGGTTAAAAACCTGGTTATTTTCAAAACCTGCAATCTCAAGGGCTACTTGAGTGTTTAGTCTTCTAGAGGATTCTGAAATGTGAAAATTGTTTCCAATGACATGATTGGCCCATTGATTTGCCTCTGCAAATGTATGAAAACATTTCCATGTTGAGGAAGGGATTTCATCAATTTGCTTTAAAACTTCTGGCCAATAGTAATAAATTCCTGGAACACGGCCTACTGCGACACAAAAAAATGCAAATATTTTTGTTGGGTTTGACCCATTTTGCTGATTAAAGAAAATGTTTAATGCATTTAAACAGACTAGAAATCTAGGAACATATTTATGAGAGTCCCAAAGATTATCTAAAAGACATTTCTGTTCCTCACTGACATTATGAATGAGGTATCTGAATTTGGACCTGGATTGTTAAGGGAAAACTCTGAGAGTAATGCTCCCAAAGGTTAAGAACTTCTGATTTGTCCTGGTTGTACTAGTTGCATTGCTTGAGGATGCCATCTGAAAATTTGAAAATATTAGCATTTATTTCTCTGGACAAATAATCTGCTAAAGTATTTTCTTTTTCTCATTGAGAAGTTTATGGAACTTAACAATTGCTTCGCAATCTGTTCTGACTGTAAAGGGTTTGAATAACCATAATTTGAAGTTATTTATGGCGTTAATAACTCCTAATATTTCGCAATCTATACTGGCTAAGTTTCCCTTTTCTTTATATTTTCCACTAGAGTATCTACAAATCTTTTCTGTGAATTTTGCTGAATATTTAGTAGGTTTGCTAAGGAGTATTGCTCCCCATCCTTTTTCACTGGTGTCTACTTCTATTACTATGTAGTCTGATTCTAATGGTAACTCTAATTCTGGTAGATTTTTACAAATCTCTTTGATTTTTCAGACAAGTTCAATATCTTGCTGGTTGAAATATTTTTGACCAGTTGGGGTCGTTTTGCGATACAAAGGACCTATGATTTTGCTGAGATCTTTTATATATGGTCTAGCGTACTTCAAGGTTCCTAAAAATGACTGGAGTTTTTTCTTGTCTTCTATTTTATCTGGAAATTCTAAAAATTTTTGTGCAATATGTGGCTGTAACTGGATTTTTCCTTTTCCTATTCTTACTCCTAAGTATTCAATGTATTCTTTACATAATTCCATTTTCTTTTTACTAATAATCAAACCATTATCTATAAATAACTGGAATGCTGTCCTAAGATGTATGTAATGTTCTTCCTGTGTTTTGCTAAAAACAAGAATGTCATCAATACAAACAAGGATAAAAGAATGATATTCTTTGAATATATTATCCATTTTCCTCTGGAAAATAATGGGTGCTGTTTTTAAACCAAAAGGCATGACGATCCATTCATAACATCCTTGGGGACATGTGAATGCCGTCCATGGTCTACTGGACTGGTCTAACATAATCTGCCAAAATCCTGATTTGCAATCAAATTTGCTAAAGATTGTTGCATCTTGGATATTATTAATGAGCTGTTCTTTACTGGGTATATCATAACTGTTGTGGGCTACCACAGCCTCGGGTGGATCGGGGTGGCCCGAAAAAGCACCGTTTTTGAATCGAGTTGAAAATGTTTGAAGAGTCGCCACCCGGATTTGTGGTTCGCCACCCGAGAAACCGTTTTGATTTGAAAAATGATGTTTGAATTTGAAAACCAGAGATTGTTTTGGGTTCGGAAGCCACGTTACGCGGGGGGAAGGGTTTTACGGCACCCCCCTCGCCCGATACGAGATCGGTCTCTACTAAAAGTTTGTGGGATTTTTCGAAAGGGTTTTGTTTCATTAGACATGTAGCACGTATCGACAAGTATTTCAAGTAAGGTGTGTATGCTGGTGCATGTATACAGAAGGATGACAAAGATGATAATGGAAGGAATGCATAACAATAGAAACTGAAACCCTGTCACTGAGTCCACTCTCGAGCGCTCGGGAGTGGTCCCGAGCGCTTGGGAGTAGTGATGCCCAACCTGCCACTTTTGTTAGTATAGACAGAGTACAACAATAAGACTGTAGATTAAAGTAATGACTTTTAAACATAAAAAGGCTCAGCAGAGGGCTTGACTGGCTGAGGTTGAGCCTCAATCATTTTAACCATGCATCCCTGCCTTAACAAAGGTAGATTCGTAATTTGAAAGGGCCAAGAGGCACATGCATGGAGATGTACAAGCAGGAAAATGGCAAATCAAGGGAAAATGGCAGAAATGATCACATGCAAAGCACTCTCGAGCGCTCTGGAGCTGTCCCGAGCGCTCGGAAGTAAATCAAATCCTGGGCTGGCTTTGATCAAAAGGGCAGTCTGCCTTGATTCCATGATACTTCAAGTTCATGCATTTGAGGATGAAGATTCCCCCTCTTAACATTTGAGAAACTCATTTTATATAAGCCCTTTTAACGTAAAGGCTTTCGGTTTTGAAACAGAGAACCATGGACATCAAGATGCTTAAAAAAAATACTGCTTTACCCAAGATTACATTTCAACCCTTCATGCATGTACTTCAAATGCCCAAAAAGAGGAAGACGGGACTGAACGCACTCTCGAGCGCTCAAGAGTACTCCCGAGCGCTCGGGAGTGCTTCCAGTGAGCATGCACAGATAATGTTTTCTTTTTATGCCCCTTTGCTCTTGTTTTTACACTAAGGTGTCTCAACCACATACCAGTATTGAAGACTGGAATGGGCCAAGACACCTCCCTCAGAGAGGAAGAACAGCCTTTCTGATTTGAACCAAGAATAGAAACCTTTCTACCTTTGGTGAGAGCTTGCTTCTTGAAATGTCTTGAGGAATAAAGGGGAGTGCAAGAAATCAGAAGCTAAAACAGGCTCTGAAGTTCTTTCATTTTTTGAAGGTTTAATCTTTGCCAAAGAAGAGTTTTTGGAGGCTCTTTTTTGAAAGGAAAATCACTTTTTGCTAGTGGGTTGGTGGATTCTTTGACAATGGAGGGAGAGGGATTGGGGAGAGAGAGATTTCGTGTCCCAATCTCAGCTGAAATGAGGCCTTTTATAGAAGAGTTTAAAACATGGTTTTTTTGAAAAATAAAATCAAACTTGAATCAAATCTTGGGAGGGAGAAATCTTCATGATTTTGATTCCCTGACTGAGTGCTGAGGTTCTGCAGGCAAGGGCCTGTGCCAGACGGCTGCAATGATGCATTGCATGGATAGTGGGAAACTTTTTCACCCATTGGGCACTAGGAGAGGTCTCGAGCGCTCGGGAGTGGTCTCGAGCGCTTGGGACCACCACTCTCGAGCGCTCGAGAGTGAGCCAAGTCTAGGGTTTTGGAAACTGCTTTGGAGCGCTTGGGATCACTCCTGAGCGCCTGAAACTGGATTTGCACATTTTTATTCTCTTTTAAAGTCTCTTCAAGAAGCATGGTCTCGACCGGTCTAAGGCTTGTTTTAATCCGAATTCATCATTGGGGAGCCTCCGGGCCACGAATTAAGGAAATCCGAGAAGTCCAAATTGGGGTGTCTACAACTATCTAACTGAATATTATCATTAAGACGCTTATAGTTTATGACCATTCGCGCCTTTTCTCTTTTGATTTCTGCATGTTTTCTTACCATGAAAGCTGCACTTCTGTGTGGACTGGTACTTTCTCTAATTACTTTGAGATCTAATAATTCCTTAATCTGTTTTTCAAATTCTTCTATGTCTAATGTACTGTATACAATTTTCTGGGTACTAATCTTAAAATCTGGATTAATGATTTCTAGATGTGCTAAAGTTTTGTTTTTACTCCAACGTTTGATTGGATTTTCTCCTAAAATCTGAGTTTCTTCTGCTAAGCTAATTAATTCTTCCAACTGTTCTCTATCTGTTCTTTTCTTTTTGCGATCAAGAACTGATAAAGAGTATTCTATTTGATTAAAGTCTACTAGATCATAATCTATCTGAATTAACTGTTCTTCTTCTTCCATTAACCATTCTAATTCTGTTTCCATAATATCATCTATGGTTTCCTCATATGAATCTAACTGTGTATCCGGAAAAGGAATATCTTTTAATGATTTTGCTATTCTTTCTTTTACTATCCTATTTTCTTCTGCTATTTTTTGTTCATTTTTCATGGTTCCACCACACTTAGCTGACAACTCTGATTCTAAATTCTGGGCATGTAATGTTTCTACTTGTAAACTGCGTTTGTGAAACGTCACAAAATGTTTGCTAAATGTGATGCTTCCATTCATACTGTCTATAAAATTTAATCCTAAGATAAACTTATAACTATGGTTAATGTCTCCTATCCATACCATGGGCAATGGGTAGGTGTGCTGCTGCTGAAGCCTGTTGGTAAACCTGATACTGCTATTCATGAGACATGTATCGTAAATAATACTGGTATTATTCATGAGATTTGCTCTGGCTATATAACCTGGTTTGGTATAATGTTCGACTGGTATAAGATCACGACTTATGTGACTCTTACTGGCTCATGTATCTATCATGGCCTTAAGTTCTATGACTTTCCCTGGATTTTTACCTTTAGCTGGTAACAAAATCTCACAATTTATCTCAATAAGACTATTTTCTCCTATTCTATTGACTGATTCTATAATATTACAATGGTCTTCTATTGTTTCAAGTGATTTTAAGGGCTGACTTTTCTCATGCAACTGATTTCTTAATCTGCTATTTTCTATCCTATATGTCTCTATTTCTATAGACAAAATTTCTATCTTCTTTTCTAATTCACTTACTTGTTTTTCGAACTAGAATCTGGTTCTATCTAGATCTAACCTGGCTATAGCTGCTTCTAGCTTGGCTTCTTGGAGAGCTAATCTTGAATTTTGGTTCAACACTGGTTGTTGTATACTGCCACTTAAATCTATTAGATCTCTGTCTATCTGGTGATTTTTCTTAAGACAAAACTTACAAACATTTTTCTTACAAATTTCACATATACTTCTAAACAATCTAAAAGGATAACCATTGCATTCTGAGCAAGGTTCACTATCTTGACCTATATTATGTTGTCATTGGTGTATACATTCTATACTGGAACTTTTAATCATAAAAGTATATTCTGGTATATAACTGGGAAGTTCATCTTCTGAACTACTGCTACTATCACTATTTAATTCTTCTAAAAGATTTATTTCTTCTGGTTCTGTACTAATTAGACTGTATATAGATTCTGTATCACTATCTTCTAATTTCATTTCTATAAACTCGATATTATCAAAATCTTCAAGTTCCCAACCGTGTTGATCTCCAAATATTCCTCTGTTCTCAGTTTTCTGAGGTGGATTTTTCTAGCATTGCTAGACTCTCAACCTCCGGTAAATCCTCCATGTATGACCTTAATCTCTCCGATGGGACCTGACCGAGGCGAAGGACCATCTCTACCTTCCTTGCTTGTACTTTCCCTCTTGGGTTGTTTCTGGTATTTTTTTGTCACGAAGCGTTAAAGCCTTTCTCTTTGAATTAGATCTTCAATCTGTTGTTTTAAGTCAATACAATCATCCGTGTTATGACCGTGGTCTTTGTGGAACCTGCAGTACTTGTCCTTAGCTCTTTTGTTTGGATTAGTTCTCAATTTCCCAGGCCACTTGAGGTCCGGGTCATCTTGTAGATTGCCAAGGATCTGCTCCGCTGTAGCTATGAGCGGAGTGAACTGCTTGTACCGACCCTGGGGCGGTCCTCCTGCTCCTCCCCTCTTTGGGGATGATCTTGAATCCACCTTCTTGTTCTTTGGTTCGCCTCCTGACTTGCGGGAGGTTTCTCTTCTTTTCTTATCGGATGGAGGGAATTCGCCGATCTGTGATGGTCCTGCTTGGGGGTCGAAGCCGTCGCGCGCTCGCCTTGCGTAAACAGCTTCTTCTGCATTCATGTGCTTCTGTGCTCTGAGCATGAGTTCTGCCAGAGTTTTGGGTGGTTCTTGCGATAAAAGGTACAGGAACTGTCCTGAGTACAGTTCAGCTATGTACGCGGTTATACTCACGCTATCGTCAGCTTCATCTATCTGAACCACTCTTTGTTGAATCTGGTTGTGTATTCTCTTAATGATTCCCACCGTCCCTGTTTTACCGTTAGAAGGTGCGTTGCCGGTTTGCCGTAGCGTTGACCGGCGATGAAGTAGCTCACAAAACTCGTGCTAAGTTCTTTGAAACTACATATACTTCCCGGAGGGAGTTTATTAAACCATGCCCGAGTGCTCCCTTTAAGAGTGACCGGGAATGCTCGACACATGACCTCATCTGGTACTGCTTGAAGATGCATCAGGGATTTGTACATCTCCAAATGATCCAATGGGTCCGTGGAGCCATTGTACGTCTCCACATGCTTGAAGATGCTTTCGTAAATCTGCGTTCTGTTGCATCGCCGTTTGTAACCCATGGGTTAAAGTTTTTTTTGCTCTTGCATCTGGGCAAATGCTTCCGGAGTTAATTGATCTTCCGTCACTTGGTTTGCTGCAGCGGCCTTGGTCGCTTCCACCGCCTTGGCTGCTTCCGCCGTCTTGGCCGCTTCCGCCGCCTTGGCCGCTTTGTCGGCGGCTGCTGCAGTCTTAGCAGCCTTCGCAGCCCTAGTTGTTTCGGCGGCCTTGGCAGCCTTGGCTGCCGTGGCGGCCTTAGTGGCGTCGTCGACGCCCGTTTGTGGGGGGTCTGAAGCCATCGTCATTTTGCTTGATCGAGTCTCTACCATACAAAATTATTCACCGTAAGGAAAACGTCGTTTCCCACAGACGGCGCCAGCTGATGAATCAGCTTTGTCTCTAGCTCCGACCTGATCCTGTAAAACGAAGCAAGGGCTTACGTCACCGGTGTGGTGGCGTGCCAACCGCCCTCCGATGCCAAAGTCAGTAGAGAACTTGCTATGTAGTGGGAGAATTAAGATACTCTGTTATGAGTTGCCTGTACCTCTATTGGTGCTCTACCATCACTTTTATAGGCATTTCTAGATTCAACCGAAACACAAAACCCAACCTTAACCACGAAACAAAGCATGATCTAGGTACATAAACATATAACAAGAGTAAGAAATCCCTACCACAATGGATTTTGAGCAAAACCCCAAGGCTCCGTTTGATAACCGGACTATACTTTAGGATTGGACTACCAATCCCAAGGGCTTCCAAAACCCCTGTTTGATAACCGGATTATTACTCTGTTGGGATGAGCAATTAGCTCCATAGGGGGTATTACGAATCCCTCATGGGACTTGGTATTCACAATCTCATCCCAACCTCTCATCATTATCAATCCCTTCTCATTTCCAATCTCTTCTATCAATCCAATCCCATCATCTAATCCCATCTCAAACAAACATAATATTAATAATCTCATCATCGAATCTCATCCCAAACAAACATACTCATTATCAATCCCATCTCATTACTAATCCCATCTCATTATCAATCCCAATCTTAATCTCATCTCCTTACGAATCTCATCCATCTATCACTATTATCAAACGGGGCCTAAGTACCGACTGTTATGAGCTTGAATCCACCAAAAACAAACTTCATCCATGCTTTGCTACAAGATCTAGAGAGGATTCAACTCAAAAATAAGATAAACAAGCAAGGATCAACAAGTAATTAAGAGGAGAGAAATTGAGAGTCAAGGAGTGAGAACAAGAACACCAAATTTACCCTTTGTTCACCAAATGCGAGAATCAAGTGAGCTTGAGGTAGAAAACCCTTGGATCTTGAAGATTTGAGGTAGAAATCAAAGGATTTGAGTGAGATTGGAGTGAGGTAGGTGAGAGGGGGTGTTTTTGGGGTTATTTCGTGGGTTTGGGTGTGAAAAATGGCATAAAGGAGTATTTATAGGCATCTGAAATGCATGCTGCATTTTCAGAAATTTCACAGCGGGTACCGGTACTGGGTATCACCTAGTACCGGTATTGGAACCTTCAAAATGTCAAATGGACCAAGTTCTGGACACTGGGTACCGGTACTGGGCAAAAGGCAGTACCGGTACTGGCTGAGCAGAAAAGTGAAATTTCACCGACGGACACCGAATCGAACCAAACTTGATACCAACACCTCAAAACATCATTACAACACCAAAATTACGATCCTCCACATATTTAAACGATTAAAGAAAATAGAAAAAATTTACGGGTCTCTACACCTGACCTTTGGTAATATGTACAAAGTGGTTGCTCTCAGAATATCACTGAAACAGTGGCCTCCTGTACATATGTTGCTGCCCAACTATGCCCTCAAATCAAAGCCAAATGGCATCAGAGAGGGGTAGGCTTAGAGACCCAATTCATTTTTTGTGCATATTTCCATGTGTAGACACCCCAATCTGGGTCTCCGAATAATCTCTAAGTTTCCCTGATGATGAAACAAGGAAAAATATACCTTCGAGGCTTGGATTGTTGCTCCTTTGTTACTCCTTCTCTAAACCTCAAGAAAACCCCTTTT
>JAOTQK010000018.1:19272782-19311536 GCA_025642025.1 Rhododendron ferrugineum
TGCGTAACTCGCCTTTGGTCTGTGTTTTCATATGTTCACGCACTCGGTGTGAGCAAAAGTAGTTAGCTGCCTCATGCCGGCAACTAGGGACTTGGGATCTTTCTTTTTCTCTCGGGTAAAAATGTCAAAGTATCACGGCATTAACTATATGTTCGTGTTGTGTTTGGGCATTTTTAGTTTAGGAGACTCATATATAGGGCTGCAAACGAACCGAGCCGCTCTCGTTAATGGCTCGTTCAAGCTCGGCTCGGAAGTTAAACGAACGAGCTCGAGCTGATTTTTTCAGTTCGTTTTGTAAACGAGCCGAGGACGAGCTCGGCTCGAGTCGGCTCGCCAGCCAGAGTATATATACTTAAGTTTAGGATTTTTATTGTTATTTAATAATTTGTTCTTTCCGTTTTAACTTTCCAATCAACCAAGGGAGGCGAGAGCACACGCACACCAGTACACCTCCGCTCCATCGGAAAATGAAAGATATATACCTTCACAATCAAAATATTTTTTGTTGTATTAGGCCTATGCGAGGATATATATACATTTTCCGTTGGTCCGTTGAGGCTCGTGAACAAGTTCGAGTTCGTTAAAAACTTAATAAACAAGCTTGAACATGGTTAAGCTCGGCTCGGCTCGTTTGCAGCCCTAATCATAGAAAGCCTTCTTGTGGTACTCATTCTACCGCATTTTCTATGCCTGCCACTAAAATTTCTTGAGCTCTTTGAAATGTATCCATATATGTTCTGGTGTAGCCTTCCATTTTTACCTCCTAAACCTTGTCAATAAAATTGTAACATACAATTGGGCTCTGGCAAATAAACATGACAAACTTTCTTCACCGAAACCACTTTGGTTGGTTCCCATCTCAGATATATTTTCTCCAAACTTTTTGGTTGTTTCGTCATCCGTGTTTTTTTCGTTTTTAGTGATTTTTTAAACAAATTTTCTACTTCTTTTTTACTTATTGAATGTATATAGCATACTTCTATTTGAAAAGTCAAAAAGTTTGTTAAAATGTTGAAAAAATTGACTGAAGACGAAAGAATACGCAAACCCATAAAACATTTTTATCTCAAAACTGACAACCAAACAAGCTTGAATTTTGTTTTCTGTTTTTCTGACTCCTAATCGGTTTTTTGGAGGACTTTGTGAACCTTTTTTGGACCTCAAATGTGTGCTCCTCGTTAGTTGAATCAGAATGTAATATGGTCACTGACCTCAAATGTAATATATACAGTCAAGTCTAACAGCCTCTTTGGATTAGCTGTGGAGGAGGTTTCTAATCTGCAAATAACAGCTTGAAATTCTGTCACTGTATAAAGCCTGTATTTGGATCATGGGTTTGTGAAGAAAGTGACTAAGGAAAATAGTAAAACATAGAGGACCAGATAAGGGAAAACTGTAGTGAGGTTAAAAATTTCTGTGATTTTTTTCATCATTTTACCTTACACTTGATCTATCCTCCAAAATATATCGTCCGAAACAGAACCTGACTCTTTTCATTTCGATCGTCTAATTTGGTTTCGCGAAATCGACTGGTTTCCCATCTTACTAAGATAAGTATGGGGTCGGGTACGTGTTTAACTTTTAGATTTATCTATTTAGCAAGCATAAGATGAGAGTTCAAGCCATAGTTGTACAGCAGACTCAAAATACTAAATTTTCTTGTGAAGTGAATGTGGAACTATAACGTTTCGAGACGTGCAGAGTTTACGTAACAAAGACAAACAGCTAGATCTTACTGTAAAAGCAAAGGAACTTGTCAATGCTAGCTAGGGAAAGTAAAGTGAGACGAAGGTGGGGTATTGATGCTATGTTGGAAATGTGGAAAAGAAAGTTCCCAACTTTCGACTATTTAGGCCATTTCATGGAAGAGCTGGTGAATGAAATGGAAGAAATTGGCTGATGCTGTTCATGTCCCTCCATTTACAGAAACAGATGGAAAGTGGTGTTTCGCCAAAACTTTACAACCCTTTCGATGGAGGAATTTCACGAGAAAAGAAAAGAAAAGGGTAATGGTTCCTAGCCAAATCACCCATTTGGATCGAGTGTTTTGGTGGGAATTGGAGAGAAAAAGTACAAAAATGGAATTTTGTCAATTGGCTCTTCCCCTTTCTCACCATAGATTTGGGAGAAAAAGAGTTCTCCCTTTCTCATCTCGCCATCCAAAGGAGCTCTTAGATTTGACGAGCGTTTGATTTCAAGCAGATTTCGAGGTTGTTTTTGATTCCAAAGAAGTAGAAATCACAACAAAACACACTGACACAACTTTCGAAGCCAGTCGAAAAGTATGGCAAATAACCGAGCCGATACCCAAGCATGCTCATGTGAGGTGCAGGGGAGTTGGTTAAAGCATATATCACACCACACACACATCCACCCACATGGTCCTTTTACTATGCCCTCACATTGATTTGTCCCCTCATTCAGTGCAGATGGGATTCCCTCGTTCTCTCTTTAGAACAAAAATAGCATGAACTAGAGGTGTTTTTTTTCCTCATATTTACTTTTACAACAAAACTAGTAGTAGCTTTTAAAGCCAAAGAAAAGATTTCAGATGAGGTGGTTAAAGTAGAATTTAGGAATCTGCCACTTGGTTCAAGCTCAGGGGTTGGACCACAGAAAAGAAAATTGCTTTCCAATCACTGCAGTTTTGATTTTGATCTAGCTTTGTGAAAAAAAGGGGCAGTTAAAGTCCTGTTTGCTGCAGCTTGTGGAAGGCTTTCATAACGTGTAAGCAGAAAATTAATTAGTTGAAGCTTCCTAGTTTCTTGATAATCATTTCTCTAAAGGCTTATTTGGCAGCAATGGGTAATCCCATATTCCTATCATTAATACAACCCACGTGGCCCGATTAGTAGGTGAACAAACAGGTCGTAAGATCGAACCGATTTGTTATTATCAGGTATTTATTTTACCTGATTCTTCACATAGGGTGTTCATACATACAAGAGGTATGCTTGGGTTAGGGATATCACCGACTCATTGTATTTTCCTCTTTCATCGCGCATTTCCTCTTGTTTTTTACGGCTTTAAACCAAACCCTGAAATTTTGTCTGATGTCATTATTTTATCTTCAATTTTTGTCTTCGTGATTCACCATATTATAACACATGTCTTAGGTATCTGTTATTTTGTTGTTCACGAAATCGAATGGGTCATTGGCAAGTGCCTGGTTTGGCCTACATATGCAGCTTGTAATCGTAACAACATTGAAGTCGTAAATCACAAGGAGTTAGCCGAGTGTTCTTGGCCCAGGACTTTGGGATTTGCTTTCTCATAATGTCTCAGGTTCGATTCTCCTCGTAATCCTCATCCCACACCTAAGCGTTTGAAACAACTACAGAAAGAGCTGTAGAGATTAATCCGATGTACGCATACCGTGGCCCGGAACCTGCATTGCGGAGAAGAAAAACATTGAAGCCACCAAACTACCAATAAAGGGTAAGCAAATTGCCAATACTTCCTATTGGTGACACAAGGCCCAGTGGCTTTAAGGACCAGTGGCAAGTGTCTGTCCACAAATGCTTGTTGTAAAAGGAAACCGACCACTTTTTTCTAGACTAAAAGATGGGTTGGGGGATTTAGAGCATATTCAGTAAAGTAGTTTAAATGGTTGTGTATCTCCTCATATGTTGATGCATTGATTGAGAAAATTAGCCCCAAAAGTTCCGTTTTGAGATGAAAGAATATGGTAATAGTTCTAAATTACGGGCAGTTTGCTGCTCGCCAGAGATCTAGAATCTTGTATTGAAACAGGAAAACAAGCAGATTGTAAATGAAATTTGAGCTGATTATTCATTTCCCTACGCAATTGGTGAGTTTCTTAGAGAGAAACATCTCGAGAACGATTAAAATATTTTTATTGACCCGAAAGTCAAAAGATCTGCCACTGAAATTCTATATTGAAAATTTGGAACAACAAGAAAATGGGAAGAATGATGATCTGCAAAACTGGACTACTTTACAAGCAAAACAAGCATATGGATCAAAATTAAAAACAAATAAGAAAAAAGGGCCCAACCGGGTTCGAACCGGTGACCTCTTGATCTGCAGTCAAATGCTCTACCACTGAGCTATGGACCCAAGTATGACACTATTTTCCTATAATATTTATTTGTCCTGAAGAAATGTTTCATTGGTCTTGGCAGGTTTTCCTTAATCAGATATTATCCTTTTTTTTCTATTCAATCTATTCTGAGAGTTGGAGCATAGTCTCAAATTCTCAAGGATTACATTGATGGTTCCCTTCTTTTTTTTTCCTTTGATAAAATTGAGGGTCCAAATTTTGATGTAATTTGGAACAACCCTTGGATTGCGGGTCCAAATTTGTTTGCCAGCTCAATCCCATTGAACAAGTGATTGTTCAATGCTACTAGACCAATATTTTCAAATTGGGATACGTATCGTGTATCGTTTTTTCACTTGTATACTTTGAATCGAGATACATATTATCTTAAGATACGTTTGCTGAAAGAGTAGAGTTTCTATTGTGTAGCTGGACAATATTTTTTGGGGAGGAAGAATATTAAAGACAAGAGTGAGGAAGGAGAGTATTGTATTGCACTTAAACTCAAACTTTTTTTTGGCTTGGTACAAAATGATAAGAACTCAACCTTATTTGTACTACTTTATGGAAGACTCTAATACAAAGATATTTTCATACAAGAAAAAAACTCTAGATATTTCACAAGGATATTCTAGAGCTTCTAGAACTAAATATTTTAGAGTTTCTAAAAACTAGATATTTATATCTTTTTCGATTATATCTATCATATTTGGGTTTTATCAATTGGAACTTTGTCAAAATACTAAATTTAGTTTATGTTTCAACAATGTTAATCATAATTAAAATATAATTAAGAAGTAAATACACCTAATAATACCAACAAACTATGCTTACATTTAAAAAAAATTAAGATGCAAAATTTCAAGTCTCTCAACTAGGACCTATTATATTAAGGCTTTATGTTTCCTTTGTTAGGAAAAGAAAAGTAAGACAAAATACAATCAAAGTATTGTTCTTTCTCTTATACAAGACCTACATTGAGGTTGAATTTCTATCAAAGGGTTTCAAATATGTCATAATTAGATTAAACAGCTTAGATTAATACATTTGGGGTTCCAATTATTGAAATAAGATCCGACTTTTTTCGAATAAGTAATCATAGGATACGTATAGAATTAGGATACGCATATAAATCATAGAATATGCGGTCGTATCGTAGGATTTTTATACAAAAATGATACATGATGGGATACGTATCATTCTTCGAAGGAAACGATACAAATCCTAAGATACGTACCGTGTATCGTAGATTTTTAACGACTATATACTGGACCCTTTTTTACCACAAATTGGTATGAGATATGCATACTCTGTGGTGGAGAAAGCAGCTGGAGTATCACGTGACGGTGCTCTAGGGAGCAAATAATAATTTTCTCCATTGAAGCATATTTTGAATTTATAGATCTATATGCCAAAGAATCTGAGCATCAGAAGTATGTTGCAACAAGTTTGTGTTTACGGTATGAATGTTCATCTTTCAAAGGGATTTTTTGTTTTCAGTTAAGATTTTGCCTAGCTACAAGCTTAATATTGTTAATAGTCCAAGTGAGTCACGTTGAAAGTTAAAGATTTATTACTCAAGAGCATTGAAAATTACAGGAGGCAAAAGGGTGTTGTTAGGTTATGTTTAAGAATTGGGCAAAGCCAATACAAACAATGAAATAGATGTGAATATGTGACATTTTTCCTTTCTTTAGTTTCTTTTGAAGCGAGGTAATTGGAAGCCCTTCTTATAGATTCCATTACAACCAAACTTCATACTTTCTGAGGTGGATCGTGGTTTATATAACCCACTTTATTTGCTGCACAATTTCCTTTATTTTCTGTGGTGAGAAGTGAAGTAAAATTCTAAAGAATGATGGATAGAAATTAAAAAAAGTCTAGTAACATACTTTTAAAACACAACTCCGGACACAACTGTGTCCAAAATCGTTAAATGTATGTGAATCCATGTGTATTACAACAATGCTACTCACACAACGATCCAAACACAACTTACACAACCTCTCACATACATGTAGGGCCCACACATAGTACTGTGTGTGGAGCCTACATGTATGTGAAAGGTTGTGTTTGGTGTCGTGTTTGAATTGTTGTGTGAGTATCATTTTTGGTATAATCTAATAACATATTTTTAAAACACAACTGTGTCCAGAACCGTTAGATGTATGTGAATCTATGTGTATCTAACAGTTTCGGACACGGGTGTGTAAATTGGAAGTAAGAAACAAAACCCCTCTTGAAAGGCAGTATAAGTTGGACCAAAACACAAAATACACCCAAAAAAAAAAAAAACCTCTGTACACCAAGCATATGCAAAATATATCATTGTGAAAAATTCAATTGTAACTAGGGTAACTTCTTACTTCCTGCCATTAAGACCCATCTCCTAAGCACAAGTTATCTTTCATCTGACTTACTATGACTAAGCCGATAAGACTCTTTTGTTACCCCATAATACACTGGTGGGTTTCTGTGTGCAAATGTGATGAAGTTCCTACTGGAAACAGATCCACCCACGATATAGGACCCCTTGGGATGGCCATCGTTGTACTTTTCCCCTGATCTGAGAGGGTCGGGCGGAAGCTCCTTTTCTGGCAATTTCTTCAGGGCAGAATTCGGCTGGATAAGTCCATCTTCTTTCTCAAGCTTCTTTTCACCCGGCAAAACCTGACTAGCTGATTTACTCTCATAGTTCTCTACTGGGTTTCCCTCAATTTGCATATGTTTGTACAAATCCATAACAAGCTTCATCCCTGCAAATTCAATATAACCTTCTTACCAAGTGTGTTCAATGCAAAAGAGCTTATTGCATAAACTGAAAGTAAAGAGTGGTAACGTTTTAAAACTGTGCTCACAAATAGTAAATATTCTCAAGGTGTTCGTCTCGGTAGATTTTGAATCAAGCTTGTGGAAATCTTCCAAAACATCATAACTTCTTCGAAATTTTGGTAGAGCTCAATCAGTCCCCCAAACTTATTGAGCTACATAATGTTACTCTTGTTCTTATGGTAGTCACTTCTGTTAGTTAGTCTTCTTTTTGAATCCGAAAACTGGTCAACAAGGCAAGAACATGATTGATCTGACAATTGACTAAAGAAAATAAGCAGAGGATCATGCTGCACAAGTTTCTATTGACCCAGACGGCATTCTCAGCTCAGGTCGATCAATGACTGTGAATAACACTTTCATTGACGATATCGTGAGAGTGCAATTTTTCCAGATCTGGTTGAATTTCGAGTTGGCTAATCCAGCAACACAAGATCATTATTATCCCCTATCCAAGTGAAATCGCAAGATTCTTCAAGTAGAACTCACGCTTTCGAATTTCGTACGATGGTTTGCAATTGCGGAAGTCAGGTGCCTGAAGAGCCTACAATAGAACAAGAAACATAAGTCAGTGAAATATATGCCAAAAACATGTGAATTCAAAGGCTGTTCAAAAGCACCTCTGGAGCCTGAAATCAAATTGCGCATGAACCATCAAACAGAGAAGTAATATGTCTCATGGTACTGACCCCGATGCCCCCTAATCACAAATCAACTATAACCCAGCCAACAATTCCTGTCACATCCATAACTTCATATCAATATGTGGGTGATCCATCAATTGGGTTCAGTTCAGTTAAATCAAAATATCACCATTACGTAAATTCTTTGAAGCTTCCAACTTTTCTTCTTTCGTGTTTACTGAATTAACCAAAAGCCATGGCTACTTTAATTTTAATACATTCATTCTATGCCAGCCGAAAGTACACTTGCTGTTAGAACTAGAGGTGCTTCAAATAAAGGTATTAGAGATTCTCACGGCATCATTACTGCAAGTCCGCAAGAACCTCCACAATGTAGTTTGCTTCAAAGGTGAAAAAATGCATGACCTAGCCTCTAGGCAACTAAAGGAGGCATGCTTTCAACATATAATAGGAATAAGAAACTTAAGTAGCTTTTCTATGGATTCAATGATATGAAAGAAAGAACATGTAGCAGAACAAAGAAGAAAAGAAGCTTAAGTTGCAATCTATGCTTTCCCAAGGCCTCCATAATTTCAAAAGGGCTGCCCGCTGCCATATAACAGAAAGGCAATCAACACATTAAGGTTAAACTTATTTGATATTTCCCCTCAAGTTGTAATCATGATGACACCTCATTGTTCACATTTAACTAGCAACTTTGGAAACCAACCATGCAAAGGTGATAATGCCAAATAACCAATCAATAGAAATCATTGGAGAAATTTCATGGTCAAGAAAACAACCAAAACAAACACCGCATATCAATGCCTATAATAAAACTATACGACTTGGTTGCACAGAATAATTCCATCGCTACGTGGTATGTTGCAGCATTAAAAAAACGTGTGACCCACAGGTGTAAATAATATGATACAGGATATCAATAATATGTTTCTAGCACTTAACTCTAGTCATTTCGTGCTTACCATTTTATCATTTACATAGCGTTTTATCATTTACATAGTCAGTTCCAATCCCATAGAAAGTAGAAGTATTGTCGCATGTCCCCAAGTAATTGGGATAAATATGTACTTTGTGTTGATCTTATGTGGAATATAGAGATTCAGGCAAATTCAAAGTCCAAAGGTATCCATTTCAAAGTTTTTTGACAAGGTTTAAAGGGGCAAGCATCTAGACTACAGAGTCAAACAAAAACAAACAAAAAAAAGTAGTTTTATTCAGCAGGAAAACCATCAGTGTTGATCATTGGAGGTCTCTACCGCATTAATCAAATCCCAAACTTTTTTTTTTCTAAATATTCCGTTTTCTTATCAATGCCAATAACGCTTTAACGAAAAGAATGGGATCCAATCATAGGTGGCTTTACAGAAATGCAGAACGGAACACTACCTCGTCCCAAAAAGATTGCTCGCTCCGCAATACAAGAACTTCAAAATAATGAGTCTTTGTTGAAAAAACTTCAAACCCTTTGCCGCTAGCTGGTAAGTATTGATGATTTCTTTCAATTTATCAAAAAAGTTTGAATTCTTTGCGATAAAAGGGAAATGATAATGCCAAAACTGTTTTTGTTGGTGCCAAAACTTTAGTGCACAAAAATCTTGTACCATGTGCAGTGTATGACACCAACAAAAATAATTTTGGCATTATCACGCACTTTTTATGTTCTCGTTTTCCGGACAAGACAATCTTTTTGGGGAGTTCAACTATGGGTACCGATTGCTTTGTACCGATAGTGCACAGACCGCCTTGTGGGGCCCACTTCAGGGTTGCACATTAATGATCCGAACCATTCAATAATGTAGATCAATTTTTCGAGTAGCCCCATAAAAATCAACTCAATCCAATAACTTTAAGTGATTCATGCAATGTTTAGCTTTTCATTCAGAACTTAGGATCCTGAATTCTGAATGAAAATGTGGACAATTGAATGACGCACTTACGGTTATCCGACTCGAAGAACTATTTCGAAATTAATGAAAGGGTAAGTGGAGATGGGATGTAGCCCATCGACCTCGCAAACTCTATTAGGTTATTCCCGAAAGGTAATAGTACCTCGCAAACACCGTGGGTTTGAAACTAGAGCATGTGGGGTTTTTCAGTAACCCGTTCAATGCAAGAGGGTTACAATTGCTGACCAATTAAAGAAAAACCCACAAAAAGGTAAAAGAAAATCTGCAATAAATAAACAATAGTATTAGGCTTCGACGGAATATTGGCAATGTGATTGGTACCTCGATGAAGTGGGGACGAAGTTGTTGAACAATGTGAAGGATTTTGAAGTAGGCGGAGTTGTGAATGTCAGCATCACATTGCTTTCTTTTCTTGCTGCTGCTGCTGCTGTTGTTATCGTTGTTGCGAGGAGGAACAGGATTGGGCTGAGGAATTGGGTCTTGGGCTGTGTTAAGCGGAGACATTGTTTCTTCTTTGCTCCGAGCAGGGAGAGATTCTTCCATGTTAGTTACAGTAGTAGCTTGTATATAGTAGAAAAAGAAGGGCCAAACCCCCCCCTTGGCTTTTGCGTATCCGATTGAGAGGAAATTGGGGGAAGGGACGAAGAATTAGTGAGAGACGATTGGATGGATGTCGAGACCCGAGGGGCACTGTTTCCTGGAACTGTTTTGGTAAGTGGTAGAACAAAACGAGAAAAGTTTTTTTCCTTTCGAGGGTGGTGTGCCACTGGGTTCTCATTATTATGGCCTAAAAAAACCGGATTTTTTTTTTCCTCTATTGAATTTTTTTTCACATTTGTTCGTTTCACTTCAATATTTTTGGATGGTTGATTCGCCTCGGGAAGAGAAAATTAAAAAGTAAAAAGTTTTGATCGAAATCTTTAAAAGGTTCACTAAAGACAAATAATTTAAATTGGACAGACTTTTTGACTTATTTTTTGTTTTTATTTAAAAATTTTTAAATTAGTTCGTAATTTTTTACTATTCAGATTTCTCTCGTCGAGGACCATAGTCAGCTAATCTAGTTTGAAGTTAATTTGAAATTTTTTACTAAATGTTAGTGATCTTTCTTGCAAGGTTTTCGAAGTCAACCTTGCCTATTATTTTGTGTCCCTGGAATGAACCTAAATCAAAGAAATCTTTTAATGGGATTCTCTTCCCCCGCTTCAACACTTGCTCTCGTAAATTTTAATAATCCTACCAAAGCACACGTATTATGCGATTGGGATGAATCTTTGAATGTTTCAAAGGGGAAGGGGACCGGACCGTATCTGGGTGGACTAGAGCCCAGTCTGGTGTGAATGGGGTCAGTGTTTTGGTGAGACAGTAGCGTCTTTGGTCGCATCAGTTAAAATGAAGATGGTGTCGCTGCGCGCGCAGCTGTAGGCAGCCCAATCCACCTCTTTAAGGGCTCCAGATTAACATTTGTAGGTCTACATTATGATTGGCTTGGTTTGTGCTGAGCTTAATTTGTAGGAGTAATTAAAATCGAAAATTTGTAAATGCGTCTGTATAACTCTTAGGGCTTTCAAGTGAGAAAAGTTATTCGACGAGAAATATAAAGGGAGAGAGATACAAATGTAAAATGCACTCATCTTGGATTTGAAAGATTTTTTACATGTGAAATTTGCTGAGATATGTTATATTGACAAAAACATTTTTGCTTGAATCCTTGCGGAAAGTATACAAGAGATTCCTGAGATGTGTTGCACTGACAAACATTTTCGCTCAAATTAGTCCTTCCACCAAGGGCTTTACGGGCTTTAGGCGTTTTGTCCTTATTCAAGTTTTGCACCTATCGCCTATTGATTCGTCTAGACGTGAGAAATCAAAAAAAAAACCCAAAATTTACTTTTTACCTAAATATTTTTGAAAATATCCAATATAAAGCCCCAAAAGCAGAAAGCCTCTCATTTCTCCTGTCGAAACAAATTAATAGTCCACAAAAGTTTGGTACAAAACTATCGAAGGCTTTTTTTTTTTTTTTTAAACTCCATGCATGAGCTTTCATGAAAAGATCATAATCTTATAAAACGTAACTCAACAGGGAACATCAAACTCAAGCACGGACACAAGGACACAAAAATTCTAAAAAAAATGGAGACACGGTGGGGGACACGCCACATGTATTTCTTATTTATTTATACATTTAAGTAATAACAGTTTGACCCTCATCGTGTCCCCATCAATGTTACCCCGTGTCCCCATGTCCAGACACTGGGACACTTCGACCTCTAAGTGTCGGTGTTTCATAGGTCATATTGCCCTATGGCTACCATATTCAATTTGCAACAAAAGTTTTGGATTCAGTGTTCCAAGCTAGTTTTGGATTCAGTCCTTCTTGCTTTGTCTTGTCTGAGTTCCTGCAATTCAACCAAAAATCGCTTACCAAAAAAAAATCACCCAAATAAATCAAAAAGACCACAAACCTGGGCACTGAAACCTGATGCCTGTCACTGACGCATATCAGGTTTTGTTGTGAAGTAGCGCCCCGTTTGGGCACTGAAACCTGGCCTGCTTCTTGTGGATGCGCTTCTGGTGTTGGATGACTGCCTTCAGAGACTCGAAAGTACTGACTTCGCACAGGTTGCAAAACCGTTCGTGGTCACGAAAGGGTTTTGCAACCTCTGCTGACACAAACGGTTTCTGCAACCTGTGCAAGGTCAGTGCTTTCGTGATGCGAAAAAGGTTCTTCTTGAGCTGCCATTTCTGCAAAAGATGATCACTTTTGTAACAAAAGCAGCATGTTGCCTAATCTGAGCCAGCAACACCAACAACAACAAAAAAAAAAAAACTCATTTCAATTCAACCCAACAAAAAAACCCATTCAAGAAACCCTAATCTGAGCACTAATCTGATCCAGAGGGAGAGATGGGCTAATTGCCACGCTCCCCTAGCGATTTGAGATCTGGAATGTCCGTTCCCAATTGTGGATCGTATGCGTTCCAGAACGGCCATAACAGTTTATAACCCAGAAAGAAATGCTTTGAAATGCTCTCTGAAAGACTGAAACCCAGAAATCAGAGAGCAAAACACACACACACAGAGATAATCGCACTTCACTAATAACCACAATCAAATAAAATTTGCAAGATTACAGTTAATACAAAATTACAAACTATTATCACAGATGAACAGCGAGATCGAAGACTCGAGAATCACAGATGTACAGAAATGAACAGAGTTACTTGCTCTACAGTCTACACTTCGAGAGAGAGAGAAAGACATAGCAGTTCCAGATCTAGCTGATCGAGAGAGACAGGTGGAGCCGTGCAGGTGTGCGGGTCGATAGTCGGAGAGAGGCGGAGAGGGAGACAGGAGAGTGGAGAGGTTAGGGTTTTGTGATTTCACTGACTCGTGACTGGCCCGCGTGAAAAAAAGGATCCGGGGGTAATTAGGGTTTTTATTCCGCGTTTGTTTTTAAAGTGGACGGTTTGAATTTGGAACCGAACCGGATCCCCCAGAATATGTATTTTTAGATCCGTAGCATGCCTTGGTTTGGTGCAGATTGGGTGATTCGGTTTGGACAGCCATAGTTAGAAAAACTCAGGTCCGAATCTGTTAGAAGAACTCAGGTCGAAATCGTGAACCCCATATGCAGGGAGAAGAGAGAGAGAAGAAGAACAGACGAAGACGAAGACGAAGAAGAAGAAGAACAGACGAACGAATACCTGCTTCGATTATGGAAATCGCAAGGTGGGTCTTGTCCAATCGGCGCCAAGAACTGAGGTGAGAGAGAGAGGGGGGGGGGGGGGTTAACGATGAAGAAGGAACGGGAAAATTTCAAAATGGCACCTGAATTTTCATTGCAATGTCACAAAAACACCTAGATTTCACTTTATTTCAATTACATCTGGACTTACAAAATCTCCAAAATGAGGCACCTGCCGTTAGCCTCCATCCATTCAATCCAGAAAATTGCTGATGTGGCACACTTCATCCGTTAAGTGGGCCCATTTCACATGTTAAGAAGCAAATGAAATGCACACAATCACAACTCAACATTACCCTACATCATTTTTTCTTCACCTTTTGATTATGCGTTCAATCAAAACTCCACAGATCAACAAAAAAAAAAATTCAAAACCCCACAAACCTCCAATCTAGTTTCCTTCACTAAACCAATTAGAGAAGTTCCCACCGCCACTAATGAGGTTTCTTAGGACCAATTTCAATGGCCGAAGCATAGGTAAATTGCGTTCCAGCCCAATGTTCATCCGCAAGAAGAACATCCGGTTTCAACAAATGGGTCGGGTCTTCCCGTTCGGATGGTGCGAAAAAGTTGAAGTTAGAGACGAAGGCTAAGTTTCTCTGGGCTTTTTGAGTTTTTTCTTGTTTTGTCCGTATTTGAATTTTTTTCTAAATTTTTAGTTTTGCGTCATTTTTTTGACCTTTTGATTTGTCTCAACGAAATGAATCGGAAAGTCAAAAAAAATTGGCGCCAAATGAAACGAACAAGTGCAAAAAAAATTTAAATAAAGACAATGTTAACTTTTAGAAAAAGTTAAGCGGAATGGGGCCAAAGAGGAGCGTGAAATAGAGGATGGTCATAACTGAGAAAGTCGTAAAGTGGGGCCAGTTAACGGGTGATGTGTGCCACATCAGGAATTTTGTTGACGGAATAGATGGAAGCTAACGGCAGGTGTTTCATTTAGGAAATTTTGTAAGTCCAGGTGTTTAATTGAAATAAAATGAAGTTTGGATGTTTCGGTGACATTGAAGTGAAAGTTCAGGTGCCATTTTGAAATTTTCTCATAAGGAACAGTACATTGTAGGGTTTCAACTTTCAAGGCAAGACGATGGCATTTTTGCAATTAGTTTCAACTCTCCGTCTCTTTTTTCCGAGATACATAATAGAGTCCCCCGGGAAAAAATAGTGACCCCATATAAGGAGAAAATTTTCAGTGCCTGATGAGTACGGCTGACGTGGTGTCCGTTTGACACATCCAGACCGTCCAAGAAATAACGCTCTTGTGGATTCCCTTTTTTAATATTGTACTACTACTATACTTTTTCTACTCTTTGGCATTGTTCGGTTTGGATTTTGAGAGTAATAAGTAAAAAGAAATAAACAAAAAAAAATTATTAGAGACCGTGTTCAAGAGTTTCTCTTTTCTTTCACGGTGTAACTAGGGTTGGCAATGGGAACGGGCTGGGGCCAGAGGGTACTATCCCTGTCCCCAAACCCCTTCCCCTACCCAATCCCCCAAACGGATGGAAATATTCAAGATAAAACCCCAAAATACTCTAATTTTTCTCGTCAAGACGAATTAATAATTCACAAAAACTTGATGCAAAACTACAAAACACGAATTTTTTTTAATAAGGGCAAAACGCTGAAAAGCCCTATAGTGGAACAAGGCCTGATTGCAGAAACAACCGTGCTACTTGCCCAGATAATTTTACACATCTTGTACATACATTTTTGGGGGCCCATATCGGGGTCCCACAAAATGATCCGAACTTCTCATCTTTTTTTAAAATATTTTTTGGAAGGTTTCTGTAGAAAATTAGCTTCAACAGATATCGGTAAAGGCTTTCTTAGAATTCGTAGGGCAAAACAGAATGATTCACCTTACGATTTCTAAGAAAGCCCTTACCGATATCCGTTGGAGCTAATTTTTTACGGGAACCCTCCAAAAAATATTTTAAAAAAGATGAGCGGTTCGGATCATTTTGTGGGACACCGATACGGGCCCCACAAAAATATTTGTGCAAGATATGTGCAAAATTATCTGTGTGAGAATCATTACTGTTGCGGAAAAGGATACAAGAGATTGTACATTATATAATAAAATTAAAACTCTATCCTGCAAGAGCTTTCACGAAGTCGGAATGAAGAACAGAAAAGTGAGTCATTTGTGTTTGTTTTTCATTTAGCAGGCATAACACCGAAAGCACAATTCTCTTTGGCAATCAATTGTAATCCCTCAATGCCCGTCATCCTGACCAGCAAATAAAAATGTTAAACTGGAAATGATGAAAATAAAAAAGTTTATTAATCACCGGAAATGTTAAAATGGGACTATAAATACATCATCCAATTTCCTTCATTTTTTTTACTGAGACCTATCTAGTTGTTTCCGGTATAGAGAGGTCAATCCACAAAGGGAAGATTTTCAAACCTAACCTAGATGTTCAATGAACTGCGTATTTGTCCAACACCTTGTAACATAAAGCACAACCTCAAAAAAGTGGCAGACTTGGTGGGAATCGGACATGCATCCATCGCCGCTCATATGCCACCAAATGGTCCCATCCGATCTGATCAAGCAAGGATAGCTTTAATTCATGCAGCTTCTTCTTCGGAGGCTCACCATCCTCTTGAATCATGTCGTTTAATACCTGACAAATCAATCAACCAGTCAGCGTAAAATTGGTAACTATCATAGTAACCGAAATCATCTTCAAAGACACTTCACACAACCCATTATTTTTTTGATGCTCATACAAAAAAAAACCCCAACATATTGTCTTGCTTTTGAGTAGCAATGAACATAGACCCATATGGTGAATTTCACTAATCCTAAAGTCAGCTGGCCATACAAACATATTCAGACTTTAACTCAAAACACTTCATGGATAAACCAAACGAATCACAAAGCGAAGCTCTCTTTAGATTCTAATATTTGGATGGAAACCAAGGCCACCTCATTCTGATATGGCAAAGACCAAACATAAATATCTAAAGAACACAACTCAGGAAAAAAAAAAAGGAAGAAGAAGAAGAAAGCCTGTAACACTTCCAGTGGCACACTGACCTTAAGCGCGGTTCCAGGTCTTCCACAACGTTCCTCACGAATAACCAAGAGAGTCCCATACTTGGATTTGATATCAACCCACTTCTTTAGTTCTTTAAAGTTCTCTTCAAACAAATCCGGCTGCTTTTTAGCATCTGGAACAGATTGATCATCAGTCCTATCCACAATATTTTCACCTTCAGTTGGAGCTAAGGTTGATGAAGCCTTATCACCCTGCAACAATCATAAAATAAACACATTCACCACCATCCATAGTAATTTACTGCAGTAACAATTCAAAAGATTGACAAGCAGAGAATACAGAATGACATGCTAGAAGAGCAGAGCATTGTGTCTACCATTCTTGCATGGCGAAAAGGGAAGCAGTAAAAGTATATGCTACATTCCTAAATCATACTTGTGTTGTGTGAGATCTCGCCCTTGAAGTAAATCATCACAACTAAAGCGCAACTCAATTGGAACGGAAGCGAGAGATTCCATTTCGGGTGCAATTCAACCTTACTGAACACAGCATACAACTCTCTGTTCTTAATTTGTGCACAGTGTACGTCCAAAGTGGCCTAGTAGTTGTACATATGAAGTAAGATTGATGACAGACACAAAAGTTACTCAGACGAGGAAAATCATAAATGGAGTCACAGAGGAAGGTCAAAAAATATCACATACCATGACTACAACTGCTTTCATACTACGTCTACCTCTGCTGAGACTTAACTTTGTAATATCAGTAATGGGCCCAAAAAAAAAGGAACATAATCCTCTACACCTGTTTACAAAGACAAAAACTATACCAAACCAAAAGCAAGAGAATCCTATAAAAACACATTGACATATGAATTACCTAAAAATTCAACAAAAGAATCTAAAGAAAAGGAAGGCCCTGACCAAGCCACTATAACGAGGCATGAAGCATTGTCCTTCCCAAAGCACCTATATGTTAGTTCTATCTTTGGAACTAAGTTATTTTCCTAAGATGTCCTCCTTTGCATTCTAAATCTGCGTTGGTCAGGTGTGTTAGGTCTATCCTTTTCAAATATTTCAAGACATATTTGTGCAAGCGAGTTGAAGTCCAAGAATGCCAAATGTCAATCATAGCTACTACAAAGAGCTTCGCTTGATAGGCTGTTTGTTCGAGTTTTGTTAGAGCAGTGTTCTTGAAGTTTCTCAAAGTGCAAAATTAAGCTTCCACTTATCAGTTATCACATATCCAAGACTGGTGGAAAGGAATGCCATCACTGGAACGCCACTGGGAGTGTTCATGCATCCAACATGGACAAGCTACTCCTTTGAATGTGTCTGAATGTGCTACCAAACTTTTGTATCTTTGAATTATATTGAACTCCTAATAAACTGCTACAGATCTATGCATATGCAACGCGAAATTTATTTCTAACATAAAGAATACATCTTACAGGATTAACAATTTGCAGCAGACTCCAGTAGAGAGGAAAATGTGGATTCAAAGGGCCATGCAATTTTTCGACAAGAAAAATGAAATTGTTATAACAAGCATATTGTCCTAAAACTGTGCTGATGCTTGGATTGGCTACCATGTTGCAGCAGTCTATATGCCGTTGACCCTTTCCATTCTTTTAGAGGCCAAAGGGCTCCTAATGACAAGGATAGGGACATGAAACCACCATTATTTAACGGAATATCTCTAGATTCCACACTAAAAAATTTCTTACCTTCAAAAGTTCAATCTCTGCAATAGCTAATCCTTTTTGGTAAAGAGCTTCTGCAAATTGGTCACGTGTTGTCTCCATCTTCTTCTTCAATTGCTGTTTCAACATAATATAAAGCAAATATAAAATACCACGATTCTTAAACATAAAGACTTTCAGGTGAACAACTAAAAAATAAAAAAAAAAGAAGGGAGAATATATGCAAGCACCTCATCCCATAACTAGATGTCACTTCGTTACATGTTCTTTTTAGTATAGAGAACTAACATCTTTCTCTACTTCTATCGTAGCATAGAATGAAACTAAGGCCCCTAGAGGCTTTTGATTGACGAGAAAGCAATTGGCAACATAGATACACACCTCACCCCCTTCATCTTCTGGGTCACTTTTGACAGAAAAGTACTTGGTTAATTCATCTTTGTCAACGCTATCAACCACCTCATCTGCTGCATCTATAATCTGCAATGGGGGCACTTTGTAAGAGGAACCAAGTGGCATGATGAAAACCACATCGTTATAACTACAAAAACAAAAAATAAATTCGGATTTTGATGTTTTCTATAGGGTGATAAAAGTACTATATGATTTACAGACACATAAACGAACCAATTGCAAACCATGACAATGAAGATGTGCGCAACTGTGCATGTGAAGAACACTGTACATGCTCCCAGGTAGAAAAAGATGTACAATGGATGACTGTTTCCATGGACGATAGACCATGCACCAATGAGACACTGGTGAACCCTTAGCTCCAACAATTAAGCCCTATGATGCCAAAAATACCGTCACAACTTTTAGCACATGTGCTATGTTGAAGCCTCAAAGGCATCAAGTTTAAAAAGTAACTTAGGCCTTGTTACAACCTAAAGCAAACATCAATCCAACAAGGTGCATACAAAGGGCTAAGGCAATGGAGAATATCAACAACCAACTGACCATGCCACAAGTACGGAGAGGGCCTCATTATGGCCCTAGTATCTAGGTCCAAGGAAAAACATTAATTGTCTTGGCCCCAGGCTAAACTGACAAAGCTCGACCATGAAGGGAGCAGATAATGTTTTGTCATTTGGAAATCCACATCCACCGGATGGTAGACTTGAAACTTGGAGGCTACTGATGTAGCAGAAACACAGCAATGCATTATGAGACTGAATAACCACAGAAGAAAGCACAGGTTCTTGTTAGCATAATCTAGTTTCTAAGCAGTAGTTTGTTAGAAGTTCATCATAACCCATTCTAGATGGGCAATAAGGATTCATTGGACCATATGGCTCAAGTTCCCAAAAGATAAAAATCCAAGTAAAAAAATACTTCAACCGAAGCCTTTTTTTGTAAAAGAAACTACATGATGACACAAGATACAGCATACGCCTTGGAACTTACCTCTTCATAATGGCGAATCTTGTCTTCAACCTTATTCTGTGATAGCAGACCTTCCAGTATTTTAGCAAGCAAGGGGGTGTATTTTGGATATTCAGACTGCCAACCAACAGATGATACCAGAAGCATTTAGTGATTCAAACAGGCAGGTAGAAACCAACAAATGACCCCACATAGTAAATTACAGCTGACACATCCAAGTTGAACACCATCGAAATTTTGGCAGTCCAATCGAATTGTGAAATTATCACAAAAATGAAGTTTGGCGAATCAAATCAAATAGAGAAACAAAGCATCCTGATATTTCTTTTTTTGTTCTTTCTGGCAGTTGGGTGGGGCACTGCCTGCTGTAATTGGTGTCATCTGAAATGGAGTTTGAAACCATCCATCTAAGTTGGTAACTAAACTTCTGGAAAAAGAATTATTCATTATTTCTTTGAAATACTGCATAACTGTTGTGCCACTTATCTTTACATCCTAAAAGAACAATAATGGGCAAATTTTACCTTCAGAGAGGTGGATAACTTTTCCCATTCTGAGCGTTCTTCATCAGTGCCTTGTTTAAGGCTTCCAAGAACCTTTATCTTGGCACATCGTACCTGAATGGGAAAATGAGTTATAGGACTTAATTATCACAAACAAATGACCAAAACTTTAGTATCACAAGCAGGGTACAAACATGATAATGGATTAACCGATATCAGTCAAAATGTGTGTTAGCACTATTAATGTAACATAAATTATAGGAACTGGAATCCATCTTTTTACTTGACTTCCACTATGGTGGAATATCTGATACTAATAACAGGATATTAACAAAAGGCATAGCCGACTAGCGGTTCATGTTATACTTCTAGTAAAGAATCTGGAGTAGATAAAAAGCGCATAACGAATGATTGATGTCCCAGTTGAGATAATCAGACAGAAATTCCATTCCTGACTTTGACATCCAATACGTATGTTTCTTAGGCATCCAGAAGTCCTCACTGGGCACCTAGTAAATCTGTGAGAAACTGATAACTTAACCATATTCAATATCCTGTGAGCAGCAATTGTAGCATGAAAAAGGAAAACCACCAAACTGGTGCAACAAACAAGAAGCTCAGGCAAGCTAAAAGCTCTGCTGTATAAAATCAGAAACTGTACTAAATCAGAGAGAACAACTCAGAAAGAGAACAACGTGCGGGGGATAGGGGAAGATAATAGATGGTTAAAATGAAGATGCATGTGGAAGGTGGACACGGAAAAAGAAAATAGCAGGTAAAAAGATTATTTAACCATTACTTGGAGAAATTTAATTTAGGCCCTCAGTAAAAAAGTGATTTACAAAGTTGTCAAACAGAGCATGGCCACACGTAGAGAGCACACATGCATGTATTACAAATTGCAATAAGAAAAGTTGCCTTTTCTTGTTCCTCAGTACCTTTTCTTCTATACGTTCAGAAACACTTTTTGTGCAAGCTGTGGAAGAACCTTTTCTCTTGTCCTCATCAAGCTGCACAACATAAATTGCAGAATTACTTGATCAAGTAGGAGTCACAATGTACCGCAAGAGTAGACATGTTTACAGCAAGACAGGCCTTGGCAGGAGCAGAGCCAGGATTCCATAGATGAGGCCTCAAAAGAAATACCTTAGGGCCTGTCCCACCGCTAGTCAGTGGATCGTCTTTTAACGTGCTCTTAATAATTATTGAATCACTTAATGGAGGAAAAAAAGCGAGATCCACCTCTAGGCTAGGTTACAACACATAGGAGGAAGACGAGTCAGATCTTTTTGAGAAGTTTCTGTAACATGGATTTTGGTCTGCAGTGGTAGACAGAGTGGAAAAGAGACAAAACAAATAGTTCCTATTTTTGTCTTATATTAATTGGGAAGTGGAGCGCACTAGTTTTGTTTTTTAATTAAGATATGAGAACATGTTACAAGGTATAGTATAGTCTAGATTGTGGGTGGTTTGAGTGTGTTGGTCCTCGTATATCAGTTTGCATTCCCAAAATGCATAAGGGATGAGTGCCCTCCCCCAACCACACATACATGCCCAATTCCTAGTCAATTAACTAGCACAGAAACATTTTCATGAACCATGACAACTCAGATGTAGGTATCATGGGAGCCATGAGTCTATTAACCTTATTTGGTGGCACTGAATAAGATATCTGATATGATACTGGGTTCTTTTCTGGATTGTTCCTCTCCTCCTGACCATCAGATGAAACCTTTCCATAAGAGATTGCTCCAAGCAACACAGATCCTTCAGGACAGTTCTGCAATAAATTAAGAAGCACCATTAATCATACAATCCACTGGAAGGGAAAAGGGGCATTCCTAGTATTCTATTACCTTTGGGAGCTTGTCTTTGGTTGGTGGCCCCACATAAAACGCCTCTTTCACTCTTAAAACAAACATGCAGTAGTTAGTATGTTATTAGAAGAGTGACGACTTTCACACATAACAAATCATGAAGAAAACTACATACCCAGGCACTAAAACAGAGGATTTAAAGCAACCATTACCCATCACTGGGCCATCTGGTTGAGAATAAAAGCTCAGGCGAATGACTTCCTGGATTATGAAGTAATCAAAAGATCATTTAAACACAAATTCCAAGCTGATGTGCAGTAGATCTTTCCCGAATTACATATTTGAGACTGATGAAGAGTAGTATGATGAAAGACTGATACCACAATGCCTATCCCATTTGAAACCTTTTAACATATATTTGATATGAAACTTGAGAGTAGAGGCAGTGATGAAACAAAACTATAAGACAGGTGATGAGGGAGTGGCAGATTAATGAGACAGTACAGCTGACAGAAAATGATTAAACCACTTAACTTCTCTTCTCCATTATGCAATAATGGTCCTAACGCTTTTCAGAAACAATATACACAGGTAACATTTTGCACACACAAGCAAGCTAGTAATCTGATATCCTATGTCACGACTCACATCTATAAAGTAGAGCTCATTTCTTATATCCAGTCATGCGTGGAACATGTCTCATATGGAACAGAACTTCTGAGGAATTGAACCAGCATGTATATCAGTATGCATTATGCTAGTAAAAAATGATCCATAATATCATCAAATTATTATCAAGAAAGTTTTATGTGGCTAAAGAGTATAAACAGGTTCTGTAAAGTATTTTTTAAAAATATGCTGGTCTGCAAATGATGAAAAGGGAACACACTGAATGGTTGTAGAGTGATGTGCAATGCAACACACATTATCACAACTAGCATATTAGAGGAAATACGAGAATTACTGAAGCGGAAGGTCGGGTTAAGGTAGGCACAAATAATCTCATGAAAAGCCTACCAGCTAGGTATTTGGTGAGATTCAATGAGTAGCAACATAAGCGTATTACTAAGGAGTTCCCAACTAAGACATCAGCAAACAGAATAGTGAAGCTCATGAGTATCTTTTTATTGATTTTTACAGTAACCCAGTATGCAAGTATACTCTGCGCTGAATCAAGTCAATGAGTAGCAACATAAGCGTATTACTAAGGAGTTCCCAACTAAGACATCGGCAAACAGAATAGTGAAGCTCATGAGTATCTTTGTATTGATTTTTACAGTAACCCAGTATGCAAGTATACTCTGCGCTAAATCAAGTCATCAAATATGACTATCACATTTATAGTCTTCCACCAAGATAATTGCAATTCAAGATATCAGTGTGCGATGACAAAGAGAAGGCAAAGTCAACAACTTGATAATTCTTATCTCACATGGTTTCTGCAGCTCATGAATGCGATTGGCAACAAAAAAAAAAATTAATTGAAAATGCAGACAAACAAGCACTCAGCATATTCTTAAAAACATGCCAATAGCAGTTGCTCCTTTGGAAGCAATTCACCAAATTCTGGATGTTTCTTAAAATAAGCCACTACCTTGTCCTCCAATTTTCTTTCAATGAACAGCAGTAGATGCTTCATCTTTTCCAAGTACTGCACATTGTCATGCCTGAAATAGGATAAGTGCCTCGAGAAATTAAGCAGCAGCCTAAATTTGAAAATTGAAACATGATGCACTGGTTGAAGTTAATGGTTGTTCAAAGTTGTCACCGAATTCTAGAAACCATATGTGCAACCAACAGCTCCACTGTGAACTATATGAGCTATTAACTCTACCTTCTACTCGAATTTATATAATAATAATAAAAAAAAAGAAACGAAAAACATCAGCTACTCATTTTGAGAACAGGATGATCATTCTAAGGAGCGAGGATTTAAATCAGTATCAAGCCATCATGCCTTTCAAGCTATGATGCACGGACACGGACACGGACACTAACACGGACACAGGGACACGAGAATTCTAAAAAAATGGGGACACGGACACCGCGGGGGACACGCCACGTGTATATTTATTTATTTGTTTATATTTTTTTCCAATTTTTTCCAAATTTAAATGGCAAAATGTGGACAAAACAAAAAAATCCATAGTTCCTTTACCATTTAAACAAAACAAGACATCCATAAGTTCAATACAACCCTATTGAAAATTTACAGTTTGACCCCTGAATTTTTTTTAAAAATTACAGTTTGAACCCCAAAATTTTAAAAAATTACAGTTTGACCCCAATTTTTTAAAAAAAATTGCAGTTTGACCCCCACGTGTCCCCATCGGTGTCCCCAACCGTGTCCCCATTGGTGTCCTGCCGTGCCCCAATCAAAAATTAATATTAAATTATGGGACACGTACGTGTCTCCGTGTCCGGACACTGCGAAACATCGACCTCTAGAGGTGTCGGTGCTTCATAGCTTTCAAGGATATGCTAATTATTAATTGGATACATAAGGGAGATAGTTCCCCATCTGAGTAGCAAACACAAGTTTCGAAACTTCAAGGTAGTCCTAAAACTTCTACAAATTGAACATTTCTGGAAGGAAATACATGTTTCAGTGAATACCCATGGTTCACGATAAAAGGGAAATAAGAGTCATACCTCAGGTAAAGCTGTAAACTGTATTCACCCTTAGGAAGTTTTGCAGATTTTGGGTAGACATCGCCCATGGCATATACACGCTGTGATTTGTAAAACAAATGCAAACAGGAAACGGAGAAGCTTACAACCCACAAAGATAAAACATGATAACAACTATAATCTACTTCTTGATTAGCTAAAGCATCGTTGTGAAATAAACGCTCCAATTTCCAGCATAGAATCGCAAAACGGAGGTGCATAGTGATAAAAAAGAACACAACCGGAAGTAAAGCTAGTATGCTAGCACTGGGAGTAACAAATAACACTTCACAGAAAATTAATGACTTTGGTGAAGATTTAAGTGTAAATTTACTTTAAATTTCAGCACTTTCATGATGAATTCATTACTTGCATCAACTGATTTTAGTTTAAAGTCTACCACTGCGAAAAATATGAAAATTGAAGGTACGAATTAGAGAGGTACTAAAGATACATGATTGTGATCCTTCAATGTGTCTTCGCTCGTATCTCTACCATTTCTTTGTTAAAAAAAGCAATCGGCTATACCTTTATGTGCAGCAGCAAAAAAAGGGGGAACCGTGCTCATCCACTCTATATCCGACACTCAACCACCTAGACACCAAGCGAGCGATGGGAATTCCACAAATGTTCCAAAAGAAAAAAAAAACAAAGAACACTTGAAGTATCCACAAAAATTGCCACAATGTGCTTTTTCTATGCATTACTATTAATCTTAGTATGTTGCAGCCTTTGAAGGATGCCGAAGAATCTTCCTTCACTGAAATAAATATAGGTTTTTGCAGCAAGATTATTAATATCGTATATTATTACATGTTGCTATTTACATGACAAGGTCCCTAAATTATTACATGTTCTTAAAAGGTAAGATGAGAGACAAATACTTTAAAGGTAAGAATAGGAGAAACGCACTTCTTACACCTTTATTCCTAAAGGTTCCTAGTCATAGGATTACTAGTTACGCCTCCAAATAGGCTAGCACGCGTTACGGCTAGTCTCAAGTCATCTGTGGGTGCTTGTTAGAGAACTAGTTCACTTAATGTGGCTGTGCATGAATATTAACTTGGAGGTTTTACTTGCATGTCAAATATATGTTCATATGATTGCAATTTGCACATGCACGGGTAATCCATGACATGACAACATCATGGTCATCTTGAGAATATAACAGTACACAATAAGATTATAGTAAGTTACATACTAGCCTTGAAGAATCAACATGTACTGGTGGGGCTTAGTGAGACATGCATGGAGACGTGAATGTTTAATAAGTAACCTATTACCCTCAAGTAAAGAGAGAGTATGTCCTATGTGAACTTCAAAGGACTGGCTCCAGGAAGACCTTGGTAAGGGCAAGGCGATAATTAGAAATTTTAAGGATTGTCTAATTTCATAATTTTTGTATCACTTAGACACAGCACACATGATTTATAGGGTTTTGACATTTTCAACGCCCTTCTGACTTGATGGGGAGATTGTATGATGCAAGAATTGTAGTCGATGTTAAGGCATCACATTACTATCTAGGGGGGGTCATAATATGCTGCTAGGTGCCACTCATGACCTGTCACAACTGCAGACCCATAGGAAAAGTTCCATGCGATAATTGGAACGAGTTCTGATAAGTTCTACGATCAAGATAAGCATGAACCTAAAAGGTCACCTACTGAAGGGCAATGTTCTAAAAGTCGCTAGGCGTTAGTCGGGCGGTCGGCCACCTTCGAGCGATTAATCAGATTAATCGGTGCATATTTATTAGTAATTGGTAATTAATCGTTAGTTGGACCTAATCGGATAGGCGCTGGCCGATTAATTCCTTGTTTTAAAACACTGCTGAAGGGGCAATATATGCAATTATGAACCTAAAGAATATAATTGGAGCAAATCCTAATAAATACATTCATCGGAAATCGTGATATAATGATAATCAAGGGTTGATTACACTATACATGTAAAAACATTTTAATTTTTATCTATACTTGTAAAACAAGGTATACTAGACCTTGTAGGACAATATATCTATTTCATATAAATAGGAAGACTCCCAGAGCGGTTGTTATTTCCACCCCTATACTCTCTAGAGTCTAGATCCTCTAGAATACTTACGTGGGGAGTACCTATGGCTATGGATTCAAGGATCGCTTCATGTTGATGCTCTTAAAGGACGGACCACTGAATGGTTTTCGATTCAAGTAGACTCAAAGGATCAAGCATTGAATAGAATTTTGGGTTTGAGGTGTATATCCTGACAATATTTATGGATGGTTGTATTGCATTTAAGTGTACATCATTGACAGACCCTGGGAGATGAGAATCGTAATGATAAGATTTAATTCAGCTGAGCTAACAGGGGGAGCACTGTCAAACATAATGATAATGAGTACAACATGCCCTGACAAAAATCAGAGGTTATTTGACTTATAAGGGAAGCTGCTAATAACTACCACATTAGGAAACATAGCAAGCACATTAAAATCTCAAGACATATAGGCAAATCTTTACCTTGTTCGAATCGTAAATCATATAAAACTGAGATTCAAACTTGTTATCATAGATGCGATTGTTAAGCAAGGGGATTTGAGGCTTTACTTCAGCTCCATCATCCAATTTGAACTTGTAACTGCAGCAGTAGCAGCACAAGAATGAATACATAGTATTCCAGTTACATTCAACTGAAGCAGGAAAAGTAAAAGTAGATGCAGAACCCACGTTAGTGTCAATGCTAGAGTCTGTTTGCCTGAGGGTAGCTTGTCAAGGTCTTTTGAAAGGGTACTCAGTTTAGAATCAATAGGTCGATATGGGGCTCTTATCTGCAATATGAATGCCAAACACAAGAAGCGACATAAAAGTTGGATCGAAACAAACCAAGTACGACAATGTGATAAAAATAGATACATAAAGCCCCCAGATTGCAATGGGCAACTTCTGCACCTTGTTCAGAATAGCAGCCGGAGCAAGCTTCTCAGAGCAAAGAAGAGCTTTGGCATCAATTCTGACAGGTGCTTCACTTCCATCAAGTAACACGTCGTCTTTATTGATGTCAATCCCATGAAATGCAATCTACATAAAAATATAGAAATAAAGGCAAAGGTTTTGAAAAGTATAAAGCAAGAAGTCAACAACTTATCACAGTTTTTTTAAGGAAATAAATAACTCGGACAGGATAAAATAAGACATCACAAATAATAACAGTGGCAACCTCCATTTACATCTAGCAGTTATGACACTACACCTAAAGTAGCATAAAAACTGAAAAATATCCACCATTCTACAAATTCAGAAGCTTATGTAATTCGAACTCCGAATTCCATTGGTGCAGGCTTCAACATAAAAGAAGTTACCTCAAAATCTACGACAGTGGTTTCTTGACTTCCAATGCCACTTGACCAAAACTGAGCAATTGCTAGTTCCATCGTACGACCACCCTCCACTGGAAAAGAAAAGGTTTTGGCAGAAGGAGACGAGAATATAATAGCACCTTCCCACTTCATAGGCCTTTGCAACGGACTGATCTGTACATGGAAGGCATGTCAAAGCAGGTCTAGATTATGGTAAACAAGTTCTGATTGCATTATGTACCTGAACAGTGTCAATGTAAAATCTTCTAGCAGTGTCAAACCCTGATGTCCGCATTGAAGCCTCAACCCAAGAAGCACCAATTGGTACCTCAATGAATTTCCTCTCAATATGGCCTATCAAGCAGTACATTCAAGAGGGATTAGGAAAACCAAAACAAGAAAATGGGTTATATTCTTCACTCTCAGCACATCAGAATGTAATCAAAGATGTACTATGCAAAAACAAATAGGAAAGTAGCTAATAGCTACTTAAGGCTGAGAAAAATTAGAAGAGATACCACCGAGATTTTGAATTTGTTAATACAAATAGCTAAAAATCTCGTGTTTTATGGACAAGAGGATGATCGTAAGCACCATTTTGGTCCATCCATTCTCACCAAACTTGATGACTAACATGATAACGTGGCCAGTCCACGTGCAAGACAGGCATACACGAGAAAGGGAGTGTTAACGTGATAAAGATAATCCGGTCCATTTTCCAACAACCTAAGTTTTTAGATCAGTTGATTTGATGGTTCATCACTCAAAATATGTTCAATGATATAAATAACACACATTAATCTCTGAAGCACAAATTACAATTTCCTCTCCAGCACTTCCTATAAAATTGTTGGAGTTATCAAACAAAACAAGAAAAGGAGTTTAGATACAGCAACACGTTCCATGGAAATACACATTGATTGATCACCATCAAATCTCCTTGTGTAGCACTAACATCAATAGAATAAATATATCAGCATATGAGAAATTTTAGCACAACAATGACACATGATGCAAGTCTTGAAAGGTGCAGATAATCAAGGACAGAAGGTTACTCGGACTCATAATTCTTAGTTTAACACCGCAATAATCACCTGGTAGGAATGACATCCCTGCCAATGAAACTAGTGCAGGTCGATTTTTTACAGCCATCGCCTTTGTTATGGTAACTGGGATTCTGAATAGGGGACCACGCCATGGCGCTTTGCAATCTATCCCATACAGTTCAGAATAGTGTAAACCATCACTAAGGTTGGTAGGATCCACAACTATGCTGCAGAAGAAGGGGACAAAATTTATAAATAGAGAGGAATGCATGGTAAAGAAATAACATCAACGATAGATAGAGGGGAGTGATTTTGGCACTCCCCAAATTGTTAACCAAATCAACTTTCACACTCCCCAAAGTTGACAATTTGGGGATTGCAAAAATCAATACCCATAAAAGATAGAGAAATAAGTAAACAAGCAGAAATACCTAAAGATGCATGAGTGACAACTGTATTAGAAAGTAGCAGGAACAGAATTAAATTGGGATTCCTTCTCTTTCTTTTCTGTTTCTTCTTTAGGTTCTCCTTTGTGTGTGGTAGTGGTTTTCTTATTTGTTGTCATCTGTGTGGATGGAACCCAAAACCCCAACCATCTGAAGAACGACCTTCTTCAAACTGATGGCCCCAGTTCCAAAGGGACACGATTTCAGCCCCATCAAGAAAGGCTCACAGAGCCCACAAAGTTGGATCCAACATTCAAGAAATGAAGATTATACTCATCAAGTTCGGTCCTCACTGACTCAGCTTTTCAAGTTTCACCTAAAAAATAGCGAGCTATCACTGTTCAAGAGTTCTATACAAACTCCTCCCTTAGAACAAATTTGAGCAACCAGGCAGAACCTCCCACTAGCATGCATATATGTTCATTTAAAAATTCCCTTCTCGTGGGACACATGAGAAAGCTCAGGCATAAGCACGCACTGCCATGTATGGATAGTTGAATACCACTGCTCAATCAAAGTTCAAGTAACATTTGAGAGCGAATTTAAACAACTAAAACAAACATTCATGAGCCATTGTCACAACCATTGACCTTATGCATGTCAGTCATTTCATAAGAGCAACATCAACCTGTATTTCAACTGGAGGCATGGATAAATGTGGATAATTACTGATACAAGAAAACAGTCAACTTGATGTTGGCTTACTTGAAGCTGCGTCCATTGTGAGTGAGAAGAAGATACTCGGGAGCTCTCACAAATGCCTTTCCACAAGAATGTAACTCGATACACTCTTCAAAGGGAACCAATTGCTCCAAATTGCTTGCATCTTCATGGAACTTTGGTTCAACTAGCACCGTCCACTGCAAGGAGACATGTTATCAGCTAAAAGACAAGGCAATACCAATACAATGGAATATATGGCCAATTCCTGAAATACTTATCTTATTTAACACTCCGCTATAGGATACTACATCACACCCTGACATCTTTCTAGATTTCATTTCTCGCATTACCTCAATCATAAGCATAACAGTTCCAGATACTAAATTGACTTGTGCATTAAAAGAAGAATGAGTGAAACCACTAACGAGCTAAGTAAACAATCCCAAGGGAACTCAAGAACACTCCTCTGATAAAACCCAAGTCTGTCTTGGCTCAATTCTAACTATTTTTTTCTTCTTGGAAATTAAACGATCAATCACCAAATAAGTTAATACTGGAGAAAAGGTAAAGAATCTATAATCTATAAGACAAGATTATTCATTAACTGAAATTTGCCACATTACTTGCAATTTCCAAAGTGTCAAAGATGCAGCATAAACTGAAATTAGCATGTCTTAGCCATTGTCCAAAATCCAAAAGGACTCTCTATCTCCAGGTGCTTCTTTTGAAAGCCATATCTTCAAACTAAACCAAGCCAACTGCATCATTCTCACTCCGTCAGTCTATGTTCATGACATTCCAAGGTCCGCGATATTTGTCTTGTACTTTTGGCACCTCCCCTCTTAACAAGATCACCACTCACCTCTCAATAAAGCCAACCACATAAATCTTATTCAACGTGTTCAGGATTGAGTTGAAGCGTGTCTTTCCATTTTTTCTTTATAAGCTTTGGCTTAATCTAAAGGCTTGGTATAGTAACATCTCTTCAAAGAGAGAGAACAATAGAGATTGATGTGGCACAAGACAACAACAGAATAACCAAAGAAGGCAAAAAAACAACAAAAACAGGAAGGGAAAAAAAATGTGGATTCTTGAGAAGGTAATAAAGGTGTCAAAATTAAAACACAAGGCTGGAGTTTCCAAAAAGTTTGGTTTGCCAATAACCAACAAAGACATACTGACATACTACTAAAAGCAAGTAAGGTACTATTATTACTTAAAATGGTGAACGCAGAAAACAGCTCAAAATGTCCAAGTTAAGTATGTCTACTAGAGAAACTAAATTCACTTTAGGGGTACCAAGAAACTCTCCAGCTAAGTTACTGAAACGCAAGAATTACATCAAAGACCACCTCTGTTTATGTTCTCACCTCCGTGGATTGTTGGCAACCACTAGCTTCTCGCAGGTAGATGCCTCGTGATGTAGGTTCTGAACAAAATACGCATCATGACAAAAGGTTAACAGACTACAACTAATGGGAGCACAATGATCCCTTTGGGAAGCGTAGACGAAGAGAATGCAAGAAGCTACACTCGCCTGATTTGCCAGCTCGATTGATCTTTATTTGATATCTAACACATGGGACATTAAGCAGCTTTTGGACATATTCGTGAGCCCTGTAATGTGATTGATCGTAATTTATAAACACAAAATGTCAAAATCCAGTGCCATACAAGGCCCAGTCAAAATTTAGCAGTTAAAAAATAAAGGCCATGATTAGCAAATCTAACTTGTCAACTTGCATAAGCCCCTGCCCAGTGGATAGTTTATCTTCTAGTAAACTTCCAACAGGAATAGATGAATTTTCAAGAGCCTCCCTAACTGTGTATGGACTCACAGGAATTCCCTCAGCCTGCACAAACAACCAGACTAATTTAACCTCACATGTAGTCAGAGAAATAAAGAAACAACGCAGAAGAAAATAGAAAACATAACCACCTTCATGGCACTAACAAGCAAAGCAATCCCCCCACAAGCAGAGGGAGATGCCATTGAAGTTCCGTTCATAAGCATGCGTCGTTGAAGCGTCCATGTAGGGACGGGAGCCACTGCCCCACCAGGAGCACTTATACAGACCCCTAGATCCCCATCAACAGTTGGCCCTCGGCTAGACCTGAATGCAGCTAATTAAATGTCATTCAACCACCAAAGAAAAAATAGCGATGGCCGAACAAAGAAGCTTTAGAAAGGAGGTGAACATTAAGCTTAGAACACGAGAAAATGACAAACACAAACTGACTACTCAGAAATCAATAATTTTCTACAAAAAGTAATTAACATACCAGGTGTATTCAAGCCCTTCTTCAGGAGGTTCAACTACACAGTGGGCTCCAGCAGCCATAGCAGGAGAGACATATGCACCAACTCCTATTATGCTTGAAGTGGTGCCACCAGGTGCACCCACAGTGCTCAATGCTGGGCCACTGTTGCCAGCACTACTGACAAATATTACACGGTGCTTGTTCACAACCTAAATATTCAACCATGGCGTCATCCACATAATGTCAATAACAGATAATATCGAAAGCAAAAAATAAGAGTAAATAAACTGCTAGGGTAGAGTGTTACTTCATCGACAAGGTCAACAAAACGTCCATAGTCTGGCAGTAATGTAGGTTCACCATAACTCATGTTGATGAGGTCACATTTGTGCTGTAGATAAACAAACATATCTCATGAATACATGTTATTAAGTTCCATTACTCTATTAAATCATCTTCAGTTATCCTTGATAATCCTTAAGAAATAATGGATAAGCATGAAACACTCAAACGATTGCATTACCAGAAGGAAAAATGACTAGCATGAACCGATCCGAACAAAACCAAAAACAACAAATCATCACAAAACAAGGAAACAGTAGTGAGAATCTAACAAGGGAAGACGAACGTATGCAGCTTTAGGCATTTGTATGATGCTTCTCAGGAAGCATAATTAGAGCCTCTCTAAAATGTTGGTGAGGACTGAACTCAATCTTTTCTAAACCTTTTTGAGAAAAACTAGTGGAACCCACTTTCTCCCATAAGGATGCCTGTAGGTGATAAGATACTTCAAAGAAAATTTGTACCATCATATCTTGATGGCCAAGATCAGGTTGGTGAGAATATACGTAAGTTGAGTTCGAGAGAAACCACAGGGTGCAAACAAAATCAAAAGGTCACTGATTGCAACCTGGTTGATGCAAGCTCCACATGAATTTGTTAGTGTGAATTCTGTGGAAAACTAGCAATTCATTTCATAACAACTTTTTCAGATGATGTTGCTGCATTTTCTTACCCAGGTACTTTGTAGTGACTTGTTCGTTTGTAAATTATCACTTATGAGACTTAGTGAACAATAAATTTATAATTTTGTAGAATGAATAGAAATTAGATATCTGGACAAGCTTTACTCATACAAAAAAGAAAAGAGGGAGGGGGTGGCTGGAAGGGTTTCTCTTGCTTCATATATTTATTTCTTCCTCATTTTCATCTACATCTCCAAACCTATATGCGCCACTGCCAGCATGTTTTTTGTCCATCGAAGGGATTGAAGATGCGAAACCCTTAACCCAACACTCAGTCTACTCTCCTAGCACCTCAAAACATGAGGAGACTGGCATTTGATAGTGGCTTTCGTATATCGGGTTGTGTCCAGTGCACAACGGCCCCATCACTTGAACTCGTTCCACAACAATAGTACGCTTGTGGAGGATAGTACTTAATATAACACCAGGTCACACCCTCCTTCGCTCCAAATATTTTTCCAGATTGCATGGAATCTACAAGATTTGCAGATCACCTCGTATTATTTCGAACAGATATATTTGCCAAAAATCAGTCAGTTTAACCATAAGAACTCCCCCACAAGATCCAACATTAGCCATAAGAACCCTCCTCCATTTTTCGTGGCTAGAAAAATGGACTGGTTGAAAACCTATAACATCCAAACTCTTCCCAAGGATCTTACTCATTGCAACAAGAGGGTAATTGTCACCAACAAACTCTCTTAACAATGATCGTATTATCGCAACTGGATCCTAAACCAAATGAACAGACGCACCTCCACAGCAGCTATCAACGCACGTGTCAAGCCTGTTCCTGTTTCCATTGAGCCTAAGCGCGAGTCTCCAATTTTACATGAAATTAACTGTGCTCCAGGTGCCACTCCATTCAGCAGAGGTTCCTATATACCATAATACCAGTATTATTTGTCCGTGTGCAAATAGGTAACACAGTTTGATTTCTGTCAAGTGTTGTACCACATTACCTTCGGGTGGAAAGCACTAGCAATACCAGCAACGTGAGTGCCATGTGGTGAGCTATCTGTTACAATACTTAAAATACTCCCTTCATCGTAAACATTAGCAACGAACGAGCAAGCATCAAGACTGCTAAAAACACCAAATTTTCGTTCAATCCTGAAAGGTATGTTCCACAAAGTTAGTCAAACAGTTTTTACATATCTGAGACATTACGATACTTTGTCACCACCAGCTCCATAACAGGTACAAAGAAACAGGCCACACATAGACAAGTTTAGAGCATTGAACATGGAAAGAAATATGTTCATTCAAGGCAATTCAATGCCATGTACTTACTATCAAACCTACGCACGTGGAGTCATGAACAAAACAAAATGCAAAGGGAACTAAACACGAACAAATTAAATATGCTGTCATGTAAAGGAGAGAGCTTTTTAAGTGACCAACTTAAGCGCACCCTTGGATTCATTGGATAAATGTCTCTCTGGCATGGCATGTTTAGTACTTTAGTCCATCTGCAGCACTTATGTTCATTCAAGGCAATTCAATGCTGTACTTACTATCAAACCTACGCATGTGGAGTCATGAACAAAACAAAATGCAAAGGGAACTAAACACAAACAAATTAAATATGCTGTCATGTAAAGGAGAGAGCTTTTCAAGTGACCAACTTAAGCGCACCCCTGGATTCATTGGATAAATGTCTCTCTGGCATGGCATGTTTAGTACTTTAGTCCATCTGCATCACTTATGAACAGCAAGTTTCTAGTCCAACTACTCGTCCTCCAAAACAGGACACATGAGACAGAATATAATCACGAATTTCTATAAAAGCTTCTTATAAAATGCAGCATAATCCAAGGTACTTGTTAGCTAGCCAATACCTGAAAATTAAGTACATGAACAGGAGGCGGGATGGCAGCTAACAAATTAGTCTAAAAATCCACAATAGCTCCCACAAGTAAGGTGACTACAGCTCGATGGGAAAAAGCCTTATGGTGCGATCTATATGCTAAGTGCTAGCCAACAACTAAACTATACTACCAAAGATGGCAAATCTACTATGCCAGAGTGCATATCGGGAGGGTGCGGAAGCGGGAGAGCAGAATGGCTGATTTTAAGAAGTCATGTGGTCAAGTGCAGTAATACACACCAAAAGACGGAATTCATGACGAGGGCTTTTAATTTTATATGTGGCGCCCTTGTTTGATTTAGGTCTCTGGGGACAAATAATGCATCCACATGATCACTCTTCCATTGTGAAAGGACCTCAACATTAGAGGATTTCAATGGTTTCCCAAAGGATGAAAGATATCATCAAGTGGCCATTCCTCAAAGGAAGATGAACCTCCAAAGGAATTGGTGAGGGACTGAGATCAAGTTTTATATACACGTATAAAGCAACAAACAAGAGTAAACCAAAAACCCTACGAGTTTTTTGGGCCAACCAATGAGTTCAATTGGGTTCGCTTGCCCTGCTAATAGACCAAAGATCACCCAGCAAACTTCCAATAAGGAGGTGCTATAGGTACTTTTTGTGTCATATAGCTAGGTGCCTATGAAAGGTTATAACTGCACAAATTAAAGTGACTAATAAGAATGGTAAAATTAACAGATTTATTATCGTGCAAAATTGCGGGAACAGATATACAAGAATCCTTTCCTGGAATGCCCAGTACTCATTTTATTTCATGAATTAGGTCTAGGCCATTAAAATAGCTTTGAATATTTATTTACTACGATCGCAATTGGAGTCAAATAGTATAGAAGAAGCCTCGGGGGATTTCTGTTAGTTTTAGCTTAGTACGATAGACCAACATGACAACACATTACAAAAGATAAGATGAAACAGAAATTGCAGTCCTTTTAGAAAATATATATCCACATATCATAGAAAAAGTATTCCAGCCCTTTTCAACAGCATGCCAATAACTAGTTTACTATTCTTTAACATTAAAAATTCTGATACAGCATCTTTATTTTTAATTTTTTTGCATCTACAAACTTAGCATCATCTTTGCCAATTTGAATACATAGCTGCTAACAACCCTGCTAGGTATATAACTCTTAAAATACTATATAGCATTGCCTCTACCATAGCGTACAAACCTGTAATTTGTAAGGGGAACAAAGTTAGCAAGTTTTCCCCTGTCTTGATCATCCTCGAGACTTTGTGTGTCAAGAGCAACTCTCCATAGTTCTCCATCATGCCATACAACAGCATCTACAACAGGCCCCTTGTCATCGTAGCTCTGAAATATAAACAAGACAACAGCTAAGACATAAGAGACAATAGAAATTCATGCAAAAAGGAATAAAGCAATCCGACACAATTAGGAGTCTGGGACTGACATCAGCTTGCTTTCTCAGAAAATCAACTCTGTTTTGGAGGTCTTCACGAACCCTTTTCAGATTAGCATCTTCTACTCTTACATGTTTCTGGAAAAAGGCAATTCCCAACAAATCATGTACGGAATAAGATAACAGCTTAGGAACAAGAACATGCTTCAAAAAGACCAGGCCAGGTAGCAACATCTCAGATTATCACAAAATATCATCTGGTAAAAGAAAAAAGTTGATTATTTATGGAGCAAGTGGAAACAATAAGTAGTGCATTTCAAATATGCTGAACTCAAAGCAAGCCAAATCAACATCTGTTGAACTTTTTTCTGGAAACTCCGCAAAAAAACCAAACGAAAGCATGAAGTCAAAAAGCAAAATGGACCTGAAATGATATGGATAACACATCACAAAACACAATTGGCTGCAAATAAAGCCTATATATAATAATCTGACAGCATTCTTCCTTAACATATAGCACTCTTTACTTGGGTTGCTGAATAATTAGTAAAATATGTATACAAAGGTCACTACAAAATGAGGTTTTTAGGCATTTCATATCAATAGATTTGTGGCTGATCATAATAAAATTCCAACTTGTATACGAAAATCACGACAAAATGAGGTTTTTAGGCATTCTATATCAATAGATTTGTGGCTGATCATAATAAAATTCCAACCTTGTCAAATTCATCAAGCTGCTTTACAGCTTCAGCTATTGCTGCCTGGTGTTTCTCATCCCACTTTTTCTTTCTTTCTTTCTGTCCAGGGAAAGTAAGCAAACAAAAAATGAAAAACGTCATCTGCAAAATTCTCATGTGGTATCAGTCCAAGACTGCAGTCCAAAATATCTACTCAACGATGGTTACCTTCAAACGAGAAGTCAACGTATCAGTAAAAAGCTCATACACCAACTTACACCCCACATGCCATTTCCCAGAAGGGTTTTTCCATGATGAATTCACAATTAGAGATGCCCCTATATTTCAAACGTATAAAGCTTGCATTACCAACTATTGGCAGAATAAGGTACTTAAGTGGCTCTTAATTCTTAAACCACAAATGAGGAACCCAAGAAAAGACATTCAAAAGCAGTCAAATTTTAAGCTGGGGATGGATAAAATTATGGTGACATCTTTTTCCGATAAGTCAAGTTTCCAGTATATCTACTATTTGTATTGCAATCGTACATTTTTCAAGCAAAGTGAGAATAAACAGGAAGAATTATACATCCCACAATATCTCTAGGTAACTTACCTGAAGCTCCACAGATAGAACCATCTGCATCAGCCATCACGACATTTGAAGTATCAACATCTCCACTCCCAGTGCTTAAAAAAAAAAAAAAATATTCTCTTACTAGAGCTGTTCCAAACAGAAAACATGTTATATAATTGCCTATTGGAATTATCCAAGAAGGTACCAATCAAGCACATCTAGGATTTTGGGCTTTCCATCGGAGGTTTCTCGCAATCCAGCAGCAGCAGGGTCCACACCAGAATCTGGAATAGGTGATTTTATCTCATCAATTTGGAAAACTACATAAATAAAAGTGCAGGGGCCAACCAGTTCATGAACTCGATTTCAAAGTTTTTTGCATAAGAGATGCGAAAATAGAAGCTCATCCAAGTCATATGCACTAGTGGAATAGAAAACAAATCAGAACAACTGAAGGCACTGATGAGCTTTGGCTTCAAAATCAAAAGAGAAACAGAACAGACTTCCAAATAACCGCCCACACACGGCACCACATATATCAACCATTCGGGAATATACCAGATCACGCTTCGATTACTACATTCCGAAAGCATCAACACCCCAGTATAATGCAAGTCAAAATGAAGAGAAAAACCAAAGAAGATAAACCAACAAGAATCAAGAACATTTATCTACACTGTGGCTTCAACTAAAAGGGAAAGAACAAGAATCTTCAGTGCATTCCATCAAGTCTTCGTTTACGCGACAGTTCAGCACTTACTGCAATCATCACATATCCTGAAGTCTCAAAGATTAGTAGAACACAACCATAACTGGCTCTTGTGAAAATTAATGAATTTCTCAGTTTCTCAAAGTTTTTTTTACACAACTTAATCAATCTCGAAGAAGTGAACTATTTTAACTGCTTGGCCATATGTCAGATTGCTTATAAAAGAGTCTAGTAAGTTTAAACCAACTGGAATATTTTCAATTAGCAGCAGCTGCATTCAAGAACATTAGCTCGAATACTAGGTGAGCTGAAAGGGAAAGGAAAATAATCCTCCCCACATTTAACTGTATCAGGTCCTCAAAATTCTTGCCACACAAATCAACAGCACAACAGCTTTCAGCTCCTAATCCCCCCCCCCCCCCCCCCCCCCCCCCCCCCCCCCCCCCCCCCCCCCCCCCCCCCCC
>JAOTQK010000018.1:19311636-19340361 GCA_025642025.1 Rhododendron ferrugineum
TCCCCTCCCCCCTCGCCCCCTCTACCCGCTGTTTGGATGCCTATCGACCTTACTCGCATAAATCCTACTCTCCGCTTCCACTCTCAATCCTCGTTTTACTCTTGCGCTTTCGCGAATAGCAGTAGTTTGGTACCTTTGTAAAAGACGCCGCCACGCTCGTGCTTGCACGCTATGTGACTTAGCTATCAACCAGATACGAGAACTATTATCTTTCCGTCAATGTTTTCCAACATAGTTCGATCAACAAACAAATAACTGTAATTGAAACTATTTTACGCTCTCTTATTCTACTAACGAAAGACCGTACCGAAGATAGCAATCACAACACCACGGCCATCGAACTCGGGGTGGGCTTCGAGGAACCGATCCGCCCCAATCTCTTTCTTCGGCATGAGAGAAGCTAAGAAGGTGGATTGGTTCAGTCTGAAATTGCGCAAAGCACCATTATCTTCAACAACGGATGAAGAACTAGGCATTGCCCTCATCCAACTCTCGCGGAATTTCCTATACCCACGGCTTCTACTGATTCGCAGGAGTAGCTTTTTGGGTATAATGAGTAGGGGAGGAGAGAGAAACGGCGGAACTAATGGTTGAATTGCCATACACGAGCTCCTTTTTTATAACGGACTCGTTGCCATTTTGAGTTCGGGTTAGGGGCGTTTAGGTCATTTGGTGGTGGTTTGGGCGGAGTGGGATAAGCGACGCCGGCACCTGCTCTAGTTTTTGGAGCTCGTAGCAGTGGGATTGGGTGGCTCGCTTTGGGATTGGCCGATTGGGTAGCGTTTTTTTTTTTTTTTCAGATTAAATGCCCAAAATGCCCTCGGGGGAGTATGGAAATTTCCGCCCCTGGAGGGGTATCAAATACTAGTAGGAATGTTGCACGAATTTGGTTTGGTCTGTTTCTGAACCAGCAGTACTCGCCTCAAAATTGGAAGCTCACTTATATCTTGTGTGTTCGAACTTCGAGCATCACTTTGTTCGTAGCGCGAGTTAACGCTATATTTTTTGTTTTAACTGTTTTTTTTTACGACTTACTTTTCGTAATTAGTTTCATAATGGAGACAATAATGTTAGGGTTGGTTTGACCTAACTTAATTATTGAATTGTTTTTCCAACTTTGTTATAAAAATATTTAGTCTTGCATTAAATTCTTGAAGGAGATATAATTTAACTTGACGAGAAAAATAAAATATTCAGCAAAATCCGAACATAGTTTAAAAAATTCCTCTGTTTGAATTTATTTTTTTTGTCTATAATGAATTTTAAAATTTTTTATTCATCATTTTTTTGTAGTTTACACTCCTCGCAGCGAATCAAATCAATAATACACTAAAAATTAACTCAAAACTAACAAAGAAAATAAAATAAATAAAGTCAAAAACTAGTTTTTAAAATTAGTAAGTGAAACCACCATTTGGTTTGGTAGTCCTCAAATTTGGACCCATAAACTAGTTTTTAAAATTAATAAGTCAAACCACCATTTGGTTTGGTAGTCCTCAAATTCAGACCCATAAATTAATTTCCCAACCCTTGCTCTTTTTTTCACTCAAACTCAAAATTTGAGTAAAATTCCTCAAAAATTCACTCCACTCATCTACTCAAATCTATACGAAATTGACTTTTATTCTAACTTTTACTCAAATTAAAGGAGATTCAAAACTTTTGTTTAAATTTTGAAAGGTTATTTCTCCCCTTTCAAATTTATAACAATGTCATTAATAGAGCTTTTACTGAAATTGTGCCTACATTAGGATTTTCATCAGAGTATTTCATACCAAATTAAGTTTTTTTACTCAATTTTTTTCCCAAATTTGTGTAAATGTTCGAGATGCTCAAGTTGGTTTTGATGGAGATTTTTTGGATAATGAGTAGAAATAGATAGAATGAGAAATGAGAATATAAGAAGGTGTTGGGTTTTGAGACCCAAAACAAATACTACTACAGTTGATCAGGAATAGTTCCGTGGGCAAAAAAAAAAAAAAGATCAGGAATATTCTTGCTTAGCAAGAAACCCAAAACAAAAAAGAAGAAAACATATCGAAAAATAAAAACAAGGGTCTCCACGACGGCGCCGTACCCCGTTCGGCTAAATAAGCTAACTAATTTTTTTTTTTGTACTTATTCAATTTTTTTTTTGTATTTGTTAGTTTTTTATCAATTTTTTGAGATTATTGCATCGTCAAGACGGGAGGAATCTAAAAAGTAAAAAAATTATCATATAAATTTAATTTTTTTTAAATAAAGACGAAAAAATTGGCTTATTGACTTAATTTTGTCTTGTTCCAAAAAAGTTAGATTTCGATCATAAATTTTTACTTTTTAGATTTCTTTTATCATGATGATGTAGTAATCATCAAAAAATTGACTAAAAACTAACAAATATAATTTTTTTTAATAAAGAAAAAAAAAAAAAAAAAACGAATTGGCTTCTTTAGCCCAACGGGTTAGAACCCTGCAAGGCTGCAACTGTCTAGCCTGGGCAATTGCTGTAGAAACGCAGAAAGAAATTCGATCGATAGTGAGAGATGGGAACATCGGTTCAGGTGAAGCCGCTGTGTGGAGTGTACAACGAGAACCCGCTTTGCTACCTCGTCTCAGTAGACGGCTTCAACTTCCTCGTCGACTGCGGATGGAACGACCACTTCGATCCCTCTCTCCTTCAACCCCTCTCCAGGTCTCGCTCTCTCTCCAAATCCTATTACGTTTATGTCTACCCACTTTCAATTCTTGCTTTTTCGAGCAATGGGCACTGAGGGTCTCGGTTGAAGATATTTTCTTGTACCCAGTTTCGTGTTTTCTCTCACTTGCTGTTTGGTTGCTACAAGGGGAAAGTTGATGCAGGAAAAGGAAGCTAAACAGTTTAAGAAAGCAAAGGGTTTGGGTTTTTAGTTCAACCCTCAAAATGGAAGCACTGTAAATCAAGTGAACTCGTTTCACTTTTCCCCACTGTTCTCTCATGACCAAGAAAAGACGAAAAACACCTTTGAGTGTTTGTGTAGGAATGCATGCCAGTATAATATTTTATATTTTTGCTTTGTCCTCATAAGAGACATACTTATTGGAAAGGGGAGAAGTTTTACCAAGCATTTAGGTCAGCAAGAATAGCTATGGATTTCAAATGAAGGGTTTGGACACTAATAGCTAAAATTGAACTGAATTTGATGGTACACAGGGCTTTCAATATTTGGTTTGAGAGATCTACTACCATGAATTTGAAATTACTTCTATTTAATAGGAGTGATATGAACCCTCCATGCTAGGATTTATAGTTATTCAACCATCTCAATAGAGTACGTCTCTTCTACTTTCAATCCATCTTTCAAATTTTCGTGTCTCGAAAGAATTTGCATGAATTCAAACAGAACCTCATTCTTTTATTTTTCTGTTGCATCCAAGAAGTATATTGCCTGCTATTCATTGTCATTCGATGAGTATATCTACTTGCTATTCCCTCCAAACGGCCAGCCAGTCATTTGCTAGCCAACTGCATGCAGAATTGTACGGGCTTCCATCTTAAGCATAGCAGATTTATAAATGGTGATTACGGGTAATGCAGGGATTTTAAATCACCAAGCGTTTCAAGTTAACGGCGTTGATTATTTTCCATTGGGGGTTTAACTGTTCATGTTTTAGGATGTCACTATGTATTAGTTACTCTGTTGCTATCGGTGAAACTTTGTCTTTAATAAGGCATGGTTTGATGTTCAGGGTGGCCTCAAGCATAGATGCAGTCTTGCTATCGCATCCGGATACCCTTCACCTTGGTGCTTTACCATATGCAGTCAAACAATTTGGCCTATCTGCTCCTGTCTATTCAACAGAACCCGTACACAGATTAGGTCTGCTGACTATGTACGATCAATATATCTCGCGAAAGGTGAAACTATATCCTGGGAATATGAATTTCGAATGAAACTTTGTTAGATCTTATTTCTCCTTGATTTCTCATTGGTGGTACTTTGATCACCCGAATTGTTGCATTTTACTGTGAAATTCTCTTTCTCTCCCTAACAAAAACACCAATGTCACTGGAAATGATTGTTGATGTTGTTAGCAGAAGTTGTAGATAATATTGATCTGATTGTGTGCATGGTTAGTTGGGTGTGCATGTATGCATGCGTGTGCATTTGGTGTCTGTTTTAGGAACTTGGAAAATGATTTTCTATCACAATCTTGGAGATTTATGTTGCACACTTCTATGGGATAGATTCAATTACTGTTAGATTTAGCATTTGGAGATTTGGCTAAATAAAATAAAATAAAGAGTTTTCGAACTACATTGGTAGCAGAGTTGAACAAAGTATGACACCTACATGGCTCTCTGAAAAGCTTTCCTCAGTAACTCAATTTGGCAAAGTATGAGCTGTTTGGGTTTGGCTGCATGAATGTGCTTCTTCCATCCAGCCTTATATAGAGTGAGGGTCATTCCTGATTGCGTTTCTCTCTCTGGGTGCCCGCAGCAAGTATCAGATTTTGATTTGTTTACGCTGGATGACATTGATTCCGCTTTCCAAAACGTCAACAGACTAACCTACTCTCAGAATTTTCATCTTTCTGGTAGGTAATTCTTACTAACCTCTCTGTCTTTTGCTTACCCGTCCTATGCTGATTTTTGTTGCTGTTTCTTCCATATCTTTTGTCCCTTGACTCCCTTACAGTGTCATTTTTAAACTTGTAATTCATTTTAGGAAAGGGAGAAGGAATAGTCATTGCACCTCATGTTGCTGGGCATCTATTGGGTGGTACTGTTTGGAAGATAACGAAAGATGGGGAGGATGTTATTTATGCCGTTGACTTCAACCACCGCAAAGAGAGGTATCCAACCAAATAAGTCCATTAAAACTACAGTTAATTGTGATTTATGCGTAATTCTTTGACAACAAAAACTTGCTGTTTTGATTTTACCAGGCTTTTGAACGGAACTGTTTTGGAATCTTTTGTCCGGCCTGCTGTTCTAATAACAGATGCTTATAATGCTTTAAATAATCAGCCCTCTAGGCGTCAAAGGGACCAAGAATTCCTAGGTAATTGCCGTTTCTTCTCTCGTTTGAATGTACTATGTGTTTATGATAACCTACAAATTTTCTTGTGTTTCTAGTCAGTAGATCCTAGTCGTACTTTGCCCAATTTAATCTTTTTGTTTCTATGTCAGATGCTATCTTGAAGACTCTTAGGGCAGATGGCAATGTATTGCTACCTGTTGATACTGCTGGCCGTGTATTGGAGCTACTTTTAATACTGGAACAGGTCAGCCCGTGTATATGCTGGACTTTTTTTTGTTTGTTTTGCAACCTCGAAAAAGCTATAAGTTGTTTGTTACCAAAATTTGCAGTATTGGACCCAGCATCACTTGACCTATCCCATCTTCTTCCTCACTTGTATTTCATCAAGTACAATTGATTATGTGAAGAGTTTCCTTGAATGGATGAGCGATTCAATAGCGAAGTCATTCGAGCACACTCGTGACAATGCTTTTCTTCTCAAGTAAGAGGCCTTTGTTCATTTTTTCCAATTCTATAAAATGTTTAACATTATGTAACCTACAGGCATTTTAGTTTGTCTTAGTGTTTTAGTATGGATTTTTTCGTAGCTGCATTATGCTATGTAACGCCTGAATCGTGACACTGTGACTTTTTTTTTTGCTATACTGCATCATGATGCTAGTCTGATACAAATCTCGGTTTTTCTTGCTGAGAATATATAGTTTATGTAATGTTCCCTTATGATGCATGTTTGCTCTAACTTTAGGAATGTCACTCTTCTCATCAACAAAAGTGCATTGGATAAAATTCCTGATGGTCCAAAGGTGAGGCTACTTAGCAAACGAGGCTATCTAGTGTACAATTTATGTTTTTTCCAATTCTAATCGAGTTAACTAATTCATTTTATCTAGATTGTACTAGCATCAATGGCCAGCTTAGAAGCTGGTTTCTCACATGATATATTCGTGGAGTGGGCTCCTGATGTCAAGAATCTTGTGCTTTTTACAGAAAGAGGCCAGGTACGGGGTTTTTTTTCTCTCTTCTTCCGTCCAATTTATGCACGAAGTTTGCATCATGGCAATATGAACAATTCGCTTTAGTTGCGGTATTGAGCTAATCGGTGAATGTTGCTTCTGTTCACCGACAGTTCTCGTGATCAATTGGGTTTAACCATTTTTATTTAAACGTTCTCAAAATTTCGCACTGTCCCTAGGGTTTTGCACAGAAACCGATTATTCAATGGTGGTGGTACAAGTTCTCCAATGCTAACCGTTGCCCTGGGGTACAAGTTCAAACATATTAAATGACCTAAAAAGTTGGTAAAGATGATTAATTACATTGGTAATATGAATAGTTCTCCAAGTACTTCTATTAAGTAGTAAAATCAAATAGTTGTACTGTCGAATCTACCCTAGTTTAAAGTCTTCTCTTTTTTTTCCTTTTTTTATCGTTTTCAAAATAATGTGTTTTCTTTTGAAGTGGTAATGAATATGTTTATGTTCTTTATTACTTATGCAGTCTAGTTTTAAAAATTACTTTGAAGGTTTACATTTGAATGATAAGGGATATATAAAAATCATTTATAACTGAAATTTTCTCGGATACATTACAACCGTAATGAATTTTTCTCTAACGAGGTTTGTTTATTGACCTCATTTTTAGAAAGGTTGAGGAGGATAACATTGGGTAGTGCTCATCCCATTCTCTGATTACAACTTTTTGTATTTGTTTTCATTTCTCTATACTATATCTTCGTCTAACAAATATAAAGGAATAAATTTTATTTTGAGTGTAGGGGGACTACCGGGGTCCGGAAAGTATCAGAACCTCAACCAATGATGTATTTAATGTTGTTTATTTATCCTAATGATAGTTGTTGATTACAAAGTAATTAACGTAGTTTATAGGAAGTAAAAACAATGGCATTTGGTAGATATTGACCCGCCCTCGATTTTCAACATAATTAAATAAAGCTTTTCGGAAATGAAGTGCTCGCATTACTTAACATAATATCCCAAAAGAGTCCAAAGTTCTCATAAGTTCAACTTACAATTCCAACTTCAAAGATTCAAAGATTACATCAGTGGCACTCCGGCCCAAATCGACTTAAGTACAAGTGCAAATAAGTTTAGAGGTTACAAATGTTTCAGGAAATTTGTAGAAAATTAGTTACAAACGCATCTTTAGTCAAAAGAAAGTCACTATAAAGATGATCAAGTAACTACACAATGTTAGCTTCCAAAAGTGGTCTTCTTCATCCAAGCACTCAAATGCATGCGGGCTATTGTCCGGTGTTTGTACCTAAAAATGATGAAGGGTTGAGCTATACTAGCCCAGTAGGAAAATCTTCTACCAAATCTATATGCACATGTGATGGCTAGCGTGGAGAAATGAAGAGTTTAGAGGATACAATTCATTCTATGATAACCCAAACCAACTCACATCACGGTTAAGATAGCACGGAAGGTGTAATCAATATGGTCATACAATTTCCAAGATCTCAAGTAAACATGTAGTTCAAGCAACAAGAAGTAATACCAACACCCACTACATTTCACTCTATCACCTATCACGTTCAACTGTATTTCCACCATTTGCGTTACAGTACAACCCACTCCTCAAGTTACTGTATTTCCACCCCTTGCGTTACAGTGAATTCTACTCACTTGAGTCTCCGTATTTCTACCCTTTGCGTTACGGGACTCCTCCATTCCAATTTTCCATGCTCACATACATACATCATTGAATCAATATGTAAAGCAAATAACTTTCCTTCGTTCACATTCTATCACATAAGATCATACAATCATGATAAACAAATTGCAATTATCCACACACACGTACTCAAGTGCATAAAGGACATTTCGATGTAGTTTCCAATCAACGTAACCTTATAACATTTCGTTAATGAGAGTCCTACGAAACAAGGATGATTTAGATTAACCAAGGGAATTCAAATAACCATGCTTGAAAGAGGTTCGGAGGTGTTAGAAGTGATCGGGGTTCAAAATAATCAAGGTAGCACGAAACGGCCCAAAATTGTCCAGAGGAGGGAGGGGTATCGATACCCCAGAAGTAGGTATCGATGCCAGCAAGGCTGCTGGTCTAGAGGCAAAAGGAGTCTCGATACCCCTTGGATAGGTATCGATACCTGCAGCGATTTCTGCAATTTTGATAGGTTTCAACAATGCAAATGGAGATGACCCAAGCTCGAATAGCACACCAAATCAACAAATTAACACATAGAGAAGAAGAAGAAGTCCCTACCTCGAGTCAAAGATCGAAGCCCAAACGATTCGAGCAAGCCCTGGCTCCAAGAACTTCAAAATCAACCGAAAGCTTTCCTCCGAGCTTCACGCAAAGAGATACGAGTCCATACTCGCGTACAAGAGGTGAAATGGAGATGGATCTATGTGGGTTTTGAGTGATTGAGTGAGGTTTGGTAGGAGAGAGTGAGAGAGATAGGCGTGGGGAAAGAGAGAGAGAGAAAGAGGCGTGTGTGGTAGAGAGAGAGTGAGAGGTTTATTATAATCTCCTACACACACACCCATCCTTATATACTAGCACATGTACAAATCACACAACTACCCTTCTACTAACAATTCCAACACTTTAAACCCCAATTCACTTAACCACATCACTTTTCTAATTTTCATTTAATTTCTAACATTTATACAACATTTGAATAATTAAAATTATATGGGTCTCTACAGATATTATCCCACATTGCTCATCTAAGTCACCCAGGCTTAGTTATTATATTCTAGAAGTTAATCCTTAGTTGCAGGAACCTTCAACTATGCCCGCGTTTCTTATGCGGGAACGTGTTTCTGGGTTTCAGAGGAGGAAACTCCAAGAAACTCGTTCTAATGACGACGGGAACTCGTTCCTAACTTATACGGGAACTTGCACCCAAAAAACGGTTGAGAGACTTACGATTCGAGCTGAAATTGGTACCTTTAAAGTTGTTTTGTTCTTGTTGGTATGCACATCTGATCTTAACCTTCTAGAGTCATAATAATGCCTTTAACTTTTACGACTACTTAATATGCACAAAAGCTCTATTCTGTAATCGTGTGCTATAATAAAAATATTGAACTTTAACTAGAAATTCATAATTTTAATAATATTTTATATTGTAGAATACTATTTTCATTTTGATATTTAACTATATGAAAATCCATAAAATCCACCTATGACCAATTGGTTTTAGGTAGAAATCCTACATGATATCAAAGCGGGCACATTCCATCTTAAAATTTTATAACCAAAAAATTATATCAAACACCCACCCGACAATAATAGAACCAGAAAAGGCTGCACGATGATAGGACCCAAAAAGTGGCCACACGTGACAAACCTAAATACAGCTGCACGGGGAGGGGGGGGCTTTGAGTATTTGAACCATGTTGCTTGGGTAAAGAATGCGAGATTATATACTAACATTTAGGACCTCACCACTCATTGCCAATTGGTTTTGAGATGGATATAAAGTTTCCACATGGTATTAGAGCAGGCCTATGGCATCCCAAATTTTATAAGAAAAAAATAATTCAAGCCTACACCCCCTGATGACAGACCCAAAAAAGATTGCACGATGATAGGTCTCTAAAGTGGTCACGCGTGACAGACCTAATGCGGCTACACGTGAGGAGGGTGTTAGATTAGTTGTCCCACATTGCTTGGGTATGGAATAGGAGATTTTTTAGTAACATTTGTGATATAAAGTTTCCACGTGGTAGAGTTAGGTCTTGGGTGGTCTCACCTCACGTGGTTGAATTTTCTCTATTTTAAGTTTTTCAATTATATGCAAGTATATTTATAAAATATCTAAAAATGTATATTACCATAAATCAAAAACGGTGCCAAGGTACCAAGATACAAACCGGTACCGGTACGTACTATCCCAGTAGAGAAAACGGTAGGCTGACCGGTACGAGATTGATGACTTTTATCCAATGAGCAAAGCTTCATGAAACACATGTTAAAGAAGCCTGTGGGAATGTTGAAGAACCAAAGAAAAATCTCACAAGCGGGGTTCCAAGTTAGCCATATAGGGGGGGGGGGGGGGGGGGGGGGGGGGGGGGAGGGTGTGATGGAATGAATCAATTAGAACCAAGATAACTACAAAATAAATAAAAAACATGTCTGATTATGCTGAGTATTCTTGATTTAAGCTATCCGGGCTAGGATTTCAATCAGCAAAAATGGCTGCCAAGGGCTTTCGATGGAAAGGGGGAGAGAGAGATCTGACAGAGGAACTGGTTTCGGGAGGGGAGACAACAAAGAGAAAAAAAGAGAGATAGAAGAGGAATTGTAATCGGGGAAGGTTGTGGGTGGTTGTAGGGCAAGGAAGGACGTGGGAGGTGAGAAGAAAATGCCCCTTGATTCGTCGCATCGATAATGATTTTACTTCACAAAAGCATCTTGTCGTCCTCAAGTGGAATCTAATGATTAGCTATGATACACGGATCTCCCCTTTGGGCGAAGTACCCGTGTCGACACGACACGGATACGGGATCTGCACTGGATCCTCCAAGAAAAAATCAGACACGTTAGTTACAGGAGGAAGAGGAAGAACTTCAAAGAAGAAGAAGGGAGAGAGAGAGAGAGAGAGGCCTGACCTGAAGCCTTTCCTCATCTCCGACGAACCAGAGCAGCTCGCTGCTGAGATCCAGAATCGCAGAAAGCAGATATAGATTTTAGGGTTTTATTTTTATGTTAGACGTGGGCTGTGAATCTGTGATTATGTGGTTTGGGCCATCTAGTAGTTGGGCCATTACACTTTTGGACCATTTATGAGGCATGTACTTTGTATTTCTCAATAAGGTCATAACGACATTTCCTTTATTAATAGGCCATAAAGACATTTGTTCACCTTTTACTCCTATTTAGTATTTTTTTTAATATTTGTGCTGGAATGTATAAAAATTTAAAATTAAACAATGATATGTTGGAAAATAAATTTATATATTCCTATAAATAATATAAAAATTTCTATGCATATACAAATATTCAGCGGATCCCCGCACCCGTACCCAAATTCGGATACATATCCCCGAATCCTCTATTTTCAGCTTTGAGGTGTCCGACCCTCAGATATGTACCCGCACCCAATTCATGTACCCGTGTCCATGTATCATAGATGATTAGAATTCTCCAGCTTTGACGTTTGTAATGATTTAACTGCTGGGAAAGTGTGTTGTCATCCTCAAGTGGGATCTCATGACTAGGACCTCAAGCTTTGACATTTTGGTTCAAAAGGGAAAAGTTTGATCAATCTCCTGCTTCATTGAAACCAAATCGTCTGTTTGTCTTTATGCAAGGAAGTATACCAATATTTTGCGAATCGGTGGCATTGTCGTAGATGATAGAATGGAAGTGAAAATAAACTTAAGCCCAATATGTGATTGGACAATGTTGGCTGTATCTTCTTTTTAGTTGGTTTCTGGTATTACAATGCAATTTGGTAAGCTAAGCGGGTGCCTAGCTTTTCAGAATTTTCTTTGGTTTTTTAACATTTCCATAGCCACAGGCTTCTTTAACATGTGTTTCACGAAGCTTTGCTCATTGGATAGCTTGTTACTTGAAAGGTCTCAATCTCTGTATGTTTCAAGTTTGGAGTACTATCACTGCACGCTTCAACTGTAAGTGATTAGATGGGTTGAAATTTTCTTATCTTGACAGTGGTTTGGAAAATGGACGTTTTACTGTACCACTTTGATTGAATTGCCGGTGTTATTCTATATTCAATACTCGGAATCCTTTCGCTGTACTCAATCAATCTATTTCTAGACCACATTTGCTGGAAAACATTCTTTACTGAAGACACTGGGCTTCTGTCTATTCCAGAAACCTGATGCTGATTTGACGTAGCTTTTCACCTTTGCGCTAACATAAATTGAGAAACCTCAAATTATTCATCCATACCCTGATCTTTGTATAAACTTCGGGCAATTTTGGCTGACATGTATTTGGAATATGGCTGAATCTTCTTGATAATGTACATTGCAACATTCTTCATTTCCAATTCTTTATATTGGAGTATGTGTTTATAGCTTTCTATGCATGTGGATAGGAAATTTTGATTATCGCCTGCCAATCTGCCATTTAAGTTCATCAGCATGCTTCATCCTCGATTCCTCATACATGTTTTAGCATGATTTACTGTTTTACTGCAAAGATTTCTGCTTATACTTTTCATCATGATCTTGCAACATGTATCCTCAATCTTATTTACAGTTTGGCACATTAGCCCGCATGCTTCAGGCAGATCCACCTCCTAAAGCTGTTAAAGTCACCATATCTAAGAGGGTTCCTTTGGTTGGGGACGAGTTAGCTGCTTATGAAGAAGAGCAAAACCGTATAAAAAAGGAGGAAGCTTTAAAAGCTAGTCTTATCAAAGAGGAGGAATCAAAAGCACCCCATGGATCTCATCTTTCCGTGGGTGATCCAATGGCGATTGATGACAGCAGTACTCATGCGAAGTCAGATGGTATTTCTGATTGTCTTCTTTGTGTCCAATTCGAACCAACGGTCCTTATTTTCTTTTGTGGAACTAAAATCTAAGGGTTCCTACAAGCATCGAAGATTCAAAAGAAAACTTGACTTTCTGAGTTTCAGATTCTTTTTTTTTTTTTAGAAGAGATTCAAATTAAAGATTAAGCATCATAATTTTCATTTTTACTTTGTGTCCGCATAATTTATGTGCTCCCTTGTTTTTGATTAATAACCGACCATATAGAAGTCCTTGGGATATTCCATGTTCTTGTCAGTCATTGTTTTTGTAGCCCCGAATAATTTTGTTGACTCTGAAGTTTATAGACGCTTAGACTTGAAGCTGTGACTTGAATGCTCTCTTGAGGAAAACATTATTTCTTTGGTTGGATTCCAGAGTAAGCTCTCTTGATTTGCAGTACTGAGGACCTGTTATTTTGACAAGGTTACTGATTATGTACATCAAATCACATTGAGAAGTTTTGGTTGTTACTTTTTGTCTAGAGTCCATTCAAGCAAATTTATGTGGGTACTGTACTTGTACAATATGGTAATGATGCATCTTGTACACATGCAGAAGAAATATGCTGCATGGTAATTCACTTCAAATCACCAACTACACTATATTTTTGCGTTTTAGGTGCATGCGTAGTAAATTTCACATCTTATTCTCTGTTGCAGTTCCTGCCCGGTATGATGGTGTGTATGGGGACATATTTACTGATGGGTTTACTCCACCTTCCTCGAGTATTGCCCCAATGTTTCCCTTCTATGAAAACTCATCTGAATGGGATGACTTTGGTGAAGTCATCAATCCTGATGATTATGTAATCAAGGAAGAAGATATGGACCAAGGATCATTGCAGGTATTTGCCCAACTTATTCTGATTCAGTTTCCCCTACTGTTGATTCCCAAATGGATGCCTTTATTCTGTTACCTTTACTTTTATTTTATTTTATTTTTGGTGAACTTAACTGCAAAAGAAATCTGATGGGAAGACCATCTATCAATTCAACGATTATGGAGTATGTACGTATTTTCACCATTCATCTTCTATGTAGGTTGGCGGAGATCCGAATGGAAACTTGGATGAAGGTTCCGCTAGTTTAATACTTGACACGGCACCTTCAAAAGTTGTGTCTTATGAATTGACTGTAAGTAAAATTTCAGCTTTTAGTTGCGAGGGTATTTCACCCCTAGCTTATTCCTCCAAGCAACAGAATAAGCAGCTTAGGTTTTGCTAGAGTTCTATCTTTGAAATTTGGACCTCTTATGCACTTTATTTTCTTTGTACCAGGTCCAAGTGAAGTCTTCGTTGCTTTACATGGATTATGAGGGCCGTTCTGATGGCCGCTCAGTTAAATCGATTCTAGCTCATGTGGCTCCTTTAAAGCTTGTATGGATCCTTCTTGTTCCTCTTGCAAAATTAACGATCTTGAAATATCATTTCTTTCTGTCAGAGAAATTACAGATTTCAAAATCTTTTGCGAAAATAAGTAAACTCGTTGCAAATTAACCTTAATTGTACAACATTTTATCTTTTTTAGGTGCTGGTGCATGGATCGGCAGAGGCCACTGAGCATTTGAAGCAACATTGTTTAAAACATGTTTGCCCCCATGTGTATGCTCCCCAAATTGAAGAAACAATTGATGTCACCTCAGATTTGTGTGCTTACAAGGTATAACATGAGATTGAACTAGAAATTTTTTTGATGACTGATGAGTAAAATTTTGAAATTGGGATTTATTTCTTTTCCTCCTCGCATGAATGTAGGTGCAACTTTCTGAAAAATTGATGAGTAATGTGCTCTTGAAGAAGGTACTCATAACTCATCTGAGTATTACTTTAGCATAGCAGAAAACCTCTCTCTCTCTCTCTCTCTCTCTCTCTCTCTCTCTCTCTCTCATATGATCGTGATTACAGCTTGGAGATCATGAAATAGCTTGGATTGATGCTGGAGTAGGGAAGACAGATAGTGACATGCTTTCTGTGCTTCCTCTATCAACACCAGCTCCACCGCACAAGTCGGTCCTTGTTGGTGATATAAAAATGGCAGATTTCAAGCAGTTTCTTGCAAGCAAAGGCGTGCCGGTACCCTTTTCTAGCTTTAAATACTTCTCTCAATCCCACATAAATTAATAGTATTGTGCTATTGCATTAATGGCCTATTATTCAGGCTTAAGCAGCAAGTTGATTTGTGAATACAATAGTTCTTGACATACATTTTCAGGTTGAATTTGGTGGCGGAGCCTTACGGTGTGGGGAGTATGTGACACTACGCAAAATTGGAGATGCGACGCAGAAGGTGAACAATTTTCAGAGAAATTTCTTCTTTCTATTGTGCAAATTAAAATAACTCGACATTAATGTTTGTCCATGAACTATAAACGACTCCATTACAGCTAATTGTTGCTTAACCTAGGTATTAAGCTGTTGTGACGATGGAAATTGTTATGCAGGGTAGTGGTGCTGGTATCCAGCCGATCATTATCGAAGGCCCCCTGTCGGAGGAGTATTACAAAATTAGGGAGTATCTGTATTCACAGTTTTATTCTCTGTAAGACGCAAAATTGAAGAACACTTCGACATATGTATTCAGGTTATTGAAACACTGTACCGTTCAGAGTTTTCCTCCACTCTTGCATTTCTGAGTGTGGAGTCTTTCACGAATTAGTTGTTCACGATTGGAGCCTCACCCCAGCCATCGGTGAGATTTTCTCCAAATTGCAATCACAATCATGGATAAACTAACAATGTGGACAAAATACCCTGTAAAGCCAACGGAACTTGCTTCATTATGTAGTAGAACTGCAAGCAGACTCAGATTTGAGGCATAGTTATTATTTTCTGAAAGATTATCTGTTGAATTTTGTTACAACTTTCAACTCCATATGCAGCAGGTCTCCTTTCTGAAAGATTATCCGGGTACCACGTGGTGCAAGCTCGGCGCATCCGGGCCGTCCATTTCGGTTTTGGAACGCACGGATTTGGAGAGAGAAAGAGGAGAGAGCGGTGGGGTGAGAGGAGAGAGATGGTTTCAATCTAGGCCATTCAACACACTTTTGAAAAGTCTGGATGGGTTGTTCGGACACCACGTGGTATCCATCTGGTATCAAAAAATTTCTCGTAACAAAGAGATCTGAAGGATAGTTGGGTACTCGGGAAACAAGAATTGCCAAAAGGCCCAGAACCGATGCTTCCCATTCTTCCTAACAATGCTTCTCATTCTTAGTAACTTTTTTTGTCCAGTACTTTCTGTGGTATTTTTTTATTTTTTCGCAAATTTTTGTTTAGCTTTTTGTCGTAATTTTTGGAATTATTTATTTATCTTGACGATAGGGATCGGAAAAATATAAACATGCGGACCAATGGTGAAAAAAGTTTATATAAGTGACAGTTTAAACAAATAGTAAGACGGTTGTTTGGTATTTTTTCGTTTTTAATGAGTTTTTCTTTAACATAATTTTTTACTTTTTAGACTCGTCTCATCTCGATGATTAATTCAACAAATATGATGCGAATGCAACAAAAATTCAAAAAACACGAACAAAATACAAAAACATAAAATGACAATAAAAGTTAGGGAAAATAGAATTTGAACAACAGTGTATAAATGGTGGGTGCCAAAGCCAAATTTGGCATGCTATTAGTGATTTAGTGTTTTTGGCACCAACATTTGGGGGCATGCTATAGTGTTTTTGGTATCCACATTTGGCCAAACTGCTCTAGTGGTGGTGGGGCAGCGAAAATTTGACACCCTTCCTCAACTACCTTCGAACAACATTTTTTAACTAACTTTTTTAACTAACTTTTGAAATATCAATTAATTTTGAAAAATGATATCGGCACTTCAAAAATTGATGGAAGCACTCCAAAAAACAAATGAAAGTGGCTTTGGAATTACACTAGTTTTGGAGTGTCTGCATCAATTTTTGAAGTGTCAATATCATTTACTTTAATTTTTTATATACTTAAACTATTGTTTAACCATCTTCAAACCACGATTTTAAGGTTCTACCTAATATTTTATTTACCTCCCCCTACTTAATTTTGTTGGTTCTACCTTTTTTTTTTTTTTTTTATCTTTCTCTCCTTCCTACTTTTTATCTACCTCATGTCCATACCTAATTTTTTTTATTTATCCCTTCCTACCTAGTTTTTTACAACTCTATAAATAAACAATTCATTTGTTGAATAAACAACACACAGAACAATGAGCAAGTTAAAAAAATGCAAATCTGTAATTTTTTTTTAACAAATCCAGCATCTCCATGGCCGGACGTATGGGCTCCCATGGGAGCCAATTTCTCTGATACCTTTTTTTTTTTTAGAAATCAAGAATCGGTATCCATAATTTGGTAGTTGATCAAATGGGAGGGAATTTGGTAGTTGAAGATGGGAGGGGAAGCCTTCCCGGCCAAATTTGGCCACAGAAATAGCCAAGACCATTTTTGGCCGGAGGTTTGGCATGGCGTTGCGGGCTGAAAAATGACATGGGAGCCAATATTTGGGTTTGACAGGAGGGATGGCCGGCCGTTGGAGATGTTTATAGTGCAATTTTTGGCACTTTCAGTGCAACGACAAAAAATTATGCATGGCTCTATCTCTATGTATCCAATAACCCGATCTTACATTAATTACCCAAAAAAAAACAACCCGATCTTTACTTTATTTTAGTGAATTGTAGTGATTCTAACGAAATTGGTTCAAACACAATTCTAATCTTTTACTTTTAAATAAATTATCTCCAATGTAAAGTAAACCGTCGTTTCAACAGAAACTGAACCGTAGTCTAATGATTTGAATTGAATTGGTTCTCAAAATCTTCAATCAGAAGAGTTGGTTTGATTCTTGGCTTATCGTAAACCTAGACCTATCTAGTCCGTGCTCACCCGTGATGAATTGTATCTTGTCTTTCTTATAGTATGACTTTATGTAGATCGGCAATAAGAAAAGAAACCAGATTTACTCCCTTCCACTACGCAAACCTCATGTAGACAAATTGTGTTTCCTGAAATTCTTTCTTTCTTGTAGACGGGTTCCACCTTTTCAAGCATGGCTTCTTTCTTCTCTGAAGTACCGAATGAAGGGAGGTTGGCTTCTGTACATCGTGATTGGGCATGGCTTCCCAGAAACCTCATCTTTTCCATTCTAGAAAAACTTGTTCAGTTCCCAGACTATGTGCGGCTTGGTGGCGTCTGTCGACAATGGCATCACTATGCCCTCGACCAGGCTACTGATGATTCCAAACAGAGGTTACGCATCTTCAAATCGTGCCACAACAAACTCCCTATGTTGATGATTTAGATACAAACGAAAACAGTGGATAGAAAAGGCGACTTTTGTTTAGCTGTCACCGGAGAAATTAGATACTCAGTGGATTTGCCCTTGCCTTGTAATAGGAGGTTTATAGGATCTGCCTTTGGATAGTTATTAGCTATAGAAAAAAATACCATGGTCATAACCCTTTTAAACCCCTTTACCGGTGGAGCCGTTTCTCTCCCGCCTTTACAAGATCCTTATGGTCTCTATGAATATTACCTTGATGATGATCCCGAGCCCGAGTACTTTATTGAGAAGGCAACCCTATCGTCCGATCCATCTCTAAATCCAAACAAGTACGAGGTTGTGGTTATCTATGACAATATGTGTCGATTTGCTATGTTAAAATCTGGACACGATTCGAGGAATTTTATTGACAGTGATGACAACGATCGGCCTCGCTTATATACTGATGTAATTTACTGCCGGAAAGGTCAAATTTATTGCGTCAACCTATTGAGTGAGCTAGTGAAAACTGACTTTGCTAGTGGTACAGAAATAGCTTTAACCAAAGCTCGGGAAGATACGCCCCAGGCCAGCTCCGCTTGTCTCGTACAATCACAAGAGGGAGAGGGAGATCTACTACAGGTACAAAGGTATTGGGATTGGAACAATCCTGATGGTGACTTGTGTAAAACTTCAAAATTTGTTGAAGTGTAATTGGTGAAATTTTTTTTTTTTTTTTAAATTAAGCAAGATAAAAAGTTGACACGACGAAAAAAAAAAAAAAGATACACCAAAAACGATGCCTTTCTGTATCTTTTCTATGAAAGAACAATTTTGACGGTCAATTTGTGAAAAGTGCGAGGTCCCATGTTTATGAAGTCACGTAAGAGGATCACATGAAGATTGCCACATGAAGAAAAATAAAAAGATCTAACATGAAGCAAGGCGTTCTGAGCAAACACAGGTTTCTTCATCTTTTTTCCCAATGAATTGGTACTGTGCTTAAACGCTTTATTCCTTATTTCTTTGCCTTTCCCGTTAATTACCAAATAGGAGTAGGAAAATTTGACTTCATATTTATATTCCCATATGAATGAACTTGACTACAACATTTTCTTCTCCTTTTGTGACTTAATTTTTCCTTTTACTAATGCAAAGAGGGTTAAGTATAGAGTGGGGTCATGTATTGACAATAATCAACGAGAAAGAGGATAATGTTCACCCACTTTTTATGTGGGTGAACATAATCGCACTCTAGTAACTAGCGTTTGTAAATTTGAACTTTCCAAAAATGCCATTCCATTCAAATTTAACTTAGCGCTTCAAATCTACATAATAAGGGAGAACGGTTTTTGAATCTTATCTCTCTATAAATCCTAACCCTTAATTTGCTCCATAAATCCTACGCCTCTCCCCCTCTCTCTCTCTTAAACAATATTAATTGCACAATTGTCACTAATTATATCTCACATTGCACACTCTCTCTCTCTCTCTTAAACAATATTAAGGGAAAATGACGGCTCAAGACGTGTTTTGATAATTAATACCCGTCAAGGACATGCTGAGAACATTTGTTAAAACTGAAAATGTCCTTGGCGGGTATTAATTATCAGAACACATCCTTAGCCGTCATTTTCCCCAATATTAATTGCACAGTTGTCACTAATTAGATCTCACATTGCACCGTGCCTTCAGGCACAGGCAAACCCGACAAAAAGGAAATTTTGTAATACTAGCTTTTGGTCCCCTAGTCTGGACAAACATTTTTTGACACATAAAAGTCAAAAATGGACAAATAAATTAGGAAGGAGGGGTATGACTTTATTCTTGGAGTTTTTGAATTCCACAAGAGAATAACTTCTTTATGGCTGTTCCATAAAGAGTTACAACATCCAATTTTCGCTGTCCAAAAGTGTTTTGGACGGTCCGGATGTTAATTCTTCTACGAAATTTTTTTATTAACATCTGGACCATATAAAACACTTTTGGACGGTCGTGATTGATTACTGCTGCAAAACACTTGTTTACGGCTGCTCCATAAGTAAGTATATCTCATTCGACAATCAATTCGAGACATTTAAAAGTAAAAAATGTGGACAAACCGAAGAATTCTTCAGTGCAGAGCGGGTACCACGTGGTGTCCGTTCAGCGCATCCGAGCCGTACATTGCATTTTTGGACGGCTCGGATTTAGAGAGAGAAAAAGGAGAGAGAGAGTGTTGGGGTGGGAAGAGAGAGAGAGTGTTTCAATCCGAACCATCCAAAAGTGAATCGGACGACTCGGATGCGCCGAACCGATACCTCGTGAGATATACCCACTCAGCACCGAAAAATTTCTCGGACAAACTGGACAGAGAAAGTAGTACTCCTATATGAATACTGTAGAAAACTAACTGAACTGAAGAGATTTCGTCCCAAAGTGACCAAAGGCCCATGAAGAGGTTGGGTCTATTGGGGGAATGCGAATAGATGGTTGGAGAGAGAGAGGGAAATAGATGAGGTTACTGTCGGTAGAGAGAGAGAAACAAACGCGATCCAACTCGTGATCTCTTCCGATACAACACCCACATACAACAAAACAAACATTAAAATTGGCTTGAAAATTACTACCTTCCAATCCCTTACCCATCTCGTCTTCTTCCACCAAGAAAAGAATAATAAATCACACTTCGAACCAGCTCACTGCGAATTGGGTAGGGTTGGGTCCTAAAACAAACCCTTAATTTCACTTCCCCCGTATCTATCGCTCAGCGATTTCTTATCTTTACCTATGGCTTCTCTGGGCACGAGCACGACGTGGTCGCCCAACTCTTTTCAGCTCCGATTGGCCTTGAATTCCAGAAAATCCCCTGTCGTTTTTTTACGCATGCGGGTTGGGAAGCAGGATCGTCAGGCTCGAGTGGTGAGTTCAGTTAGTGCAAACGGTGGTGGGAATTCGTGGACCAGTTCGAACTCCTCGGCTGACGCGTTCGCTGGCTGGACCGGAGCCGAGGAACGAGTTGACTCTGATAGAAAACGGTGGTTTGGAGGTAAAAAAAAAAACTAAAATGGAGAAAAGAGTTTCTTTTACTACAACTGGTAGTTACCACTTTTTTTCATTACTGTCGTGTTTGGAATGTTGTGCATTTCTATAATTGGATGGTTTTATTGCCATCAAATTGTTTAGCGAATGTGACTTACAGCTGCGAAGGAAGACAAAGTTCATATTTTTGTCTTGGCCTGGGATTAGGGGTTTGCTCCAGGAGGTCTCTTGTTCAATTCTCCTTCCTTACAACTCTTGAGGACCTGAAATGGCTGTGGGGGATGTAGGGGTTAGTCTGATGTGCGCACAAGCTGGTCCAGGACACTTTGCATTATCAAAAAAAAGAAGACAAGTTCATATTTTTTTGCTCGAGTTTGTGTATGAATGAAACGGAATATTGCGTCGAATAGTTCCACTGCCCATTTTCTGGCTCAGATGACATATTGATCATGAATTTAGTCCTTATGATGAAATTTGAGTTCGTTGATGGAGTAGAATACGACGACATTGGATAGGTTGGGTCATCTCAAATGTTAGTGCTTTTCATGAATGTTTGTAATTACGGGTTTCAATGCTTTTGGAGTCATGAATGTCTTTCAAGACTAATAACACTTCTGAAAATGTTCTGATAGATTTGGAATTCCAATGAATTCCATTAAATTGTCGTTTGGTTTATTTTGTAAATTTTGATGATGTTGTTTAGTAGTTACCGTAGAATAATTGGTTGTTATATGTTACTCGAGTTAATTATCCAATGAGCATTGATGAAGGAATGGAGAAACTTTGATAGCTTTGTTACTTGAGTTGATAAACAGTGGGAATGAGTATTGTTTTCAACCACACATCCATTTTGTTGTAGAGATAGTCTGTTGATCTTGAATTCAGTGCTCGCAATGAAGTTGATCTTAAAAAAATTCAAGAATGAGTGGAATCCGATTAAGTAGGCTAGGGTTTTCCACTAAAATGTGAGTGCTTTTGGTACAATGTATTGTTTGTATTTTGATGCTCTTGCTGTTCTTTCAGCACTAATGACACTTGTCAAGTAGAATACTTTCAGGGATACTACGAGCAGGAGTGGCTGGGGTTATTTTTGTGGCTGGACTTACTTTTGTAACCTTATCTATAAGCAAGCGGAACCCTTCAAGTGAGTTATTAACTTTTCTAACTCAAACTATCAACTTTTGTCTTAAAGCTTGCAGGTTTGGGACTTTGGGGCATGGAGTTTTTCTTTAACAAAATCTTTGTGTGGGTTTTATCTTGGTTTAGAGGTCTTCTTCTATAAAGTAGCAAATCTTATAAAGTTCTTCGATCTGCGTGTCTGTGGTATTTGCTATAATTACAGATCCACAGCTCAATGAAGCCATTTGCTGTCTAGTTTCTCCTTACATATGAATATCTACATTGGTCCAGGAACCGCTCAAGAAATGGAGCCGTTGGCAACACAGCAGGAAATGGTGTTGGCCTCTGATGACCAGTATGATAGAATTGAACTGGTTGAAAAGGAGGGCAAGGATATGAAGCGGGATAATGATTCTCTTAGTAAGACAGGTATAGAAAATGACCCTTCCTTCTCTACAGAAAACAATGAGGCAACTAACGAAAATAGACAAAGTGGTTCTGATGTGGGGTACACGTTAAATAGTGATGATGCCCTTAACAATGCTTCCGCTCAAGAAGATTTACGTAATGAATCAGCTATTGATGACATGTTGGTTGCTCCTCATGGAAGTCCCGGCACGCCTCCACTGTCTGGGACCAAAATTGGTTATGGTTCTTTGGCGGCCTCAAACTTTGAAAATTTAGATGGCAGTCTTGTTACTGATAAGTCAGAACCGGTTACTGAACTAAAAGAGAACCTCATCAATGCCAAACTTACCAACTCATCAATCTCTGGTGCTTATTCAACAGATCTTAGCACTGATAGCCAGAAGGATGTGCTTGGCTTAAGCGGAACAGATAACTCTACATTCTCATTTGATTCCTCTTCCAGTTCTACAATCTCCATCCCTATCGGGTCTCTACCTTCGAATATCTCTGTCAATTCACCCTTGGATGCGGTTATAGAGCCCCAGGTCGTGCTTAAACTGAATGGAGAGACTGTAAATTTGCTTTCAACTGGAAAAGATCTTGACCTAACCAAAGCACAAGTGTCGGAAGAGGGAAATAAGCCACCATCACAGGAGCATAACTTGAAGGCAGATGGGTCAAATGGAACAACTTCATTGTCACCAGTAGCCAATACATTTGCAAATGAACAAGATGGAAATTCTTCCGATAGTCTAAATGAGAGTACAACATTTTTTGAATCAACCAGTCCTCTGAATTCCTTCTCCTCTGCTGGCATACCTGCTCCATCTGTAGTTTCTGCAGCTTTACAGGTGCTTCCTGGAAAAGTTTTAGTTCCTGCTGTTGTTGATCAGGTTCAGGGCCAAGCACTAGCTGCATTGCAAGTTCTGAAGGTATGTTCCTTTTACTTGTGTGGACTGTGGAATGGGAATGATTTCAGTTGTGTGTTAAGTAGTTCATTTCTCTCTCTCTCTCTCTCTCTCTCTTGTAAATATTTAGTTCTATGAGTTGAGAGTTGACCAGGAGATACTTTAAGAGTTAAGTTTTGTATCCTCTGATCTTAGGATGAGGAGAACTTGCATCCTTTGCTTCTTCTATTTGGAACAAAATCTGAAAAGATAGTCTTAACCATTTAATGGGCTACAAGATTTTCCCACAAATATGTGGAGAGCTCAAAAAGTTCCTTCCTTTGTAGGTCTTATTGTCCTCTTTCTGGCAGCATAGAAGGGCTCAACAGTGTATCAGCATGGCCTGTGATTGATCTTAATTTATTAGTTTTATGATCCCCATTCCCCGTCCCACTCCCGGTTGGTTATAGCATCTTCAACAGCCTCGCCTCTTCTCCGATTGGAGCAATTGCCGAGCCAAATGGCTCAAACCTTTCTTCCAGCAGCTTGCCTTCCTCCTCGGCAATTCCGCCTTTGCTACATGGACTCACCACACCCGGTGAGTCACTGTAGTCTGTAGCACTCGGCAATGACTCTCTCTCTCTCTCTCTCTCTCTCACAGCGACTTCGACGGTGATGTTCCGGTCGTGCTCTGTTGGTTGGATCGAAGTTTCAGTCAATTGGTTGGATCAGAATTTCCGGGAATTTGATTTTTAATGGGAATTTCGTTTCAGTGTTTGGTTTGGGAAATTTTAGGGTTAAGTAGTGGAGGCCGGAGGGGGGTGCCGGGGAACTCGAGGTTGACGGCGATGAAGATCCGACCATTGGAGGTCAAACACAAATCTTGGTCTGCTCGTTTTGAGGATATGGATATATGTCTGTTTGTATATGTATTGATGTGTATATATGCGCGTAGAAGTAGAAAATGGCATTTTTCCTCAGCAAAATGCCTAGAACTGCTGGAGATTCTCTTAGTTCTTTATCTAATTTACTTCAGTCATAACATTTGCTAGAGGAGTTGATTTCTTTTGCTTTTTGAAGTCTTTAATTTACTTTTGAATTTTACCTTCACGTGTTTTATAATATAAAGAAATAGCTCATAGCATGACCTTCAATGTGTAGCTAGAGCTGGGGTATTAATGTTTATAGTTAATAATAATAGGCAAGAAGGGAATTAGAAACCTTATAGTCGTCCCGACATAACGGTGGGATAATTTAACCTCTTGTGACAATCTGAAAATAGCCCCCATAATTTGATTATCTGCATTGTTTTCAGGTTATTGAGCCTGAGGTTCAACCAGGTGATTTGTGTACTCGTCGTGAGTATGCTCGTTGGTTGGTTTCTGCGAGCAGCACTCTGTCGAGGTATGAATGTGTCTTGTGTAATCATGGCATTTAGGATGTTAATCTTTGAAAGAGTTAAGTACTGTTACACTGGAAATGCAATTCTATTATACTTTTTGTAGGAACACTGTTTCCAAAGTGTATCCCGCAATGTACATTGAGAATGTCACCGAACTTGCATTTGATGATATTACACCAGAAGACCCTGACTTCCCTTCCATTCAAGGTAGCAATACGATTCACACTTTGCTGCTAAAAGGATCATTTAAATAGGTTGCTTTGATTGACTGGACAATTATTTTTGTTGCATCATGGTCTTTAATTTGAGTTGGATGTTTCAGGCTTGGCAGAAGCTGGACTTATCTCCAGCAAGCTTTCAAGACGTGATATGTCTTCTTCAGATGAAGACCAGAGTTCCCTTTGCTTCTCGCCTGAAAGGTAGGATAATGTGGGGCGTAGTATTTTTTTTCATGCTTTTGTTGGACACTTACTTTCTTGCGCACCGATCTTTTTGTACTGTGCTTTGGGCAAAGCAGATACATGGCTTATCTTCAATAGTGATGTGGGAACTGTCCTTCCGCCTTCAGGCTTACCATATTCATGCCTCTGGCGATCTAGGGACCAAGCATCTATAGACTTCATCTTGGCTCTTGGTTTATATAACTGTCAATTTATCCATGCTCCTAGTTATATTCCTTCCATTATTTTTCATGGTAATGTTTCTCTTCTTTCATCCGCTGGTCTTGATGCTAGATTTACTTTCACATACTGTTTTAATATTCATTACTGAAGTGTTTCTTGATTTCTTCTGTGCCTACGTAGGTCAATTATTTTTCTTTTTCCTCAATTTCAATATCTGTTCATTCAATATTACTGCAGCATTCTATCCCGTCAGGATCTCGTCTCATGGAAGATGGCACTAGAGAAAAGAAAGCTTCCAGATGCTGACAAAAAGGTTAGATAAATTGGCGGCTGACTTATGTTTGATTTTGAGAATAACTTTGTGTATCAGACAGTTTTGAATTTAATAACGTTTTTGCCACAGATCCTGCACCAGCTTTCTGGCTTTATAGACGTTGATAAGATCAACCCTGATGCATGTCCTGCGCTTGTGGCTGACTTGTCAGCAGGAGAAAATGGAATAATAGCACTTGCATTTGGTGGGTTGTGTTTCTCCATAACCGTTGCTTAAAGGACTATCCTGTATATTAGTATTGAGGGTTTGTTACTTTTATGATAGGTTATACAAGGCTTTTCCAGCCAGATAAGCCAGTGACTAATGCCCAGGCTGCCATTGCTCTTGCGACTGGTGAGGGTTCTGATATAGTCAGTGAAGAGCTTGCTCGAATCGAGGCTGAATCTATGGCTGAAAGTGCTGTTGCTGCACATAGTGCTTTAGTAGCTCAGGTTGAGAAGGATGTCAATGCAAGTTTTAAGAAGGAGCTTTTATTGGAAAGGGAGAAGATAGATGCTGTGGAAAAGTTGGCTGAGGCAGCAAGGGTAGAACTGGAAATCGTAAGAGCAGAGCGAGAGAATGATAATATTGCCTTAATGAAGGAACGTGCTGCTGTTGAGTCAGAAATGGAAGTTCTCTCAAGGTTAAGGCGTGAGGTGGAGGAACAATTGGAAAGCCTTATGAGTAACAAGGTGGCAATATCTTATGAAAAAGAAAGGCTTGGGAAGCTCTTAAAAGAAGCAGAATTCGAAAACCAGGAGATTGTGCGGTTACAACGTGAGCTGGAGGTGGAGCGAAAAGCCTTGTCCATGGCCAGGTGAGGAAGTTGTTGAATGAATATTTAAATTGGGGTAATGGCATGTTATTAGAGTGTGGTGAAAAAATGAAAACGCAACAAAGATTATAGATTATGTTTAACACTCGTTTATACGTCTATATATATATATAGGTATATGCCTTTGGTAGAAAAGATGGGTGTATTGCTTGTCTGGCTAGCCTTCCAAATTCTAGATATCATGGAACCTGAAACTCATTGACAGGCGTAAAAAGAACTTCTCTACCTAATTGTGCCATGAAAATTGTATGGCTGTGAGTGTATATAATTACTCATGAGAGTTGTACTGCAATCCTAGTGCATGTGTATACTTTCATTCATGATGTAAGAGTTCTCCGTTTTGCACACACCATGGCTCCCCTGTTTTTCCTGTGTTCCAGTCATTCAGTATTTGTATTTGTACTTCTCGGTAGACCACTCTTATTTTTTAATATATGTCTAATTTACCTTATTACCGTAGAAAAGAAACAGAAGTCTGACGTCAACAAAGATGTTTGACCCGCACACTTGTTGTTAGGTTCATAGAAAAAATTGCCTGCAGACACCTCGTAATTGCCTGCAGGCACTGCTTCTATTGGGTGGTAACCCGGAACTATATATATTATCACTCAATTTGACAAAATACCGCTGTGTATAGATAGATGCATCCAAGTGGTGCGACTTAGTTGCTGAAGTTTATGCCTTAATTTTTTTTTCTTTTGACTTCCTGGCTTTATGGTAACTGGAATCACATTTACTGACTTTTATCTAAGCCAACTCCGCTTACCCCCTCATATGGTCGTCCAATTACTCAATCATGCAAAGTTTAAATAGTCATCTAAATTATCTGATAACCACTTATAGTGGGGGTTTTTTGGGCATTAATTGAATTTATGGAGACACCTCCAATTGCTTAGGTGTTACAATAGCTTGTTATTCGTTCATCTCAGACTGATGGTATAGATCTGGGTGTTGAGGTTCATCTAGCCGTAAAGGGAAATGCATACACTATAGATAAGAGATCAAAGTATTGTACTTTAGCACTACAGATAGACGTCTTATTGAAATTTTGCTATGACTCACATATTTGATACGTCTAACCACAATTATTCTCAAATTGTCAACCAGGGCTTGGGCTGAAGACGAGGCAAAAAGAGCAAGAGAGCAAGCAAAAGTTCTGGAAGAGGCTAGAGATCGCTGGGAGAGGCATGGCATCAAAGTAGTCGTTGACGATGACCTCCGTGAAGAGGAAAACGTTGGGGTGACATGGCTTGATGCGGGAAAGCAATTGTCAGTTGAAGGAACAGTGAGCAGGGCTGAGAACTTGGCAGACAAGCTCAAGGCAATGGCTGTTGATGTTAGAGGGAAAGCCAAAGACACCATTTCCAATATCATCCAGAAAGTTCATTCTTTGATATCTCATTTGAAGGGGTTGGTCCCCACAGTTCAACAGGCAAGAGAACTAAGAGATAACGCCATGTCCAAAATTGTTAGCTCCTTAGAAGAGTTTACTTTGGCTCTCAAGGAAGGAGCAAAGAAGGTTAGGGAAGATTGTAAGGAAAGAGCAAAGAAGGTTGGAGAAGAGTGCAAGGAAGGAGCAGAGAAGCTTGCTCAGAAGTTCAAGATATGAACCCTCTGCATCCTTTCCACTTCACGAGTTATCTATTTTTGTTTTGGTTTAATCACTTCCAAGAAGTCGGATATGTATTATCCAATATTCTCCCTTTTAACCTTTTTTCTTCTGGTTTTAATGTGCTGAAAAATTCACCCTTTCAAGATAGGATCCGGGTATGAAGAGGAAAATAAGTGCCAATATCATTTGTATTCTTGTACAAAAAATTGAGCAAGTAGGAAATTTTGGCTTTCATTAGGTCTATGTCAATCCTCAATAAAATCTTAGTTGATCTTATATGATAAACGTTGTGGAATAAGATTTTGAAATTTGAATGATTACTTATCATAGATTTTATGAATAATTCTGAATTTATCAAGTGATGCAAGACGGCTCATATCCACGGAACATATTAGGAAGAATAAGACGAGAAAAAGCCCATGAATATCCAGTGTTCAAAAGGATTTACTTGCCTTCATACATTTACACATGATTTGTAGTTCTTTGCAATACAACTACGGCCAATCTCTCATTGCCCTACAGAATGCAGCTTGAATCACTAAGTTCAATCCACATGGAAAGGATCAAAAAGTTAGATCTCACAAGCAAGGGCTAAGTGCCAAAGACCACCGGCCAATCTCTCATTGCCCTACAGAATGCAGCTTGGATCACTGAGTTCAATCCACATGGAAAGGATCAGAAAGTTAGATCTCACAAGCAAGGGCAAAGTGCCAAAGACCACCAATTCGAAAGCGTAGATAATGTTTTAGAGATGCA
>JAOTQK010000018.1:19431780-19447005 GCA_025642025.1 Rhododendron ferrugineum
CATGCAATGAATGAGTTTTGGCAGGAACAAAAAGAGTTTTGGCAGGAACAAAAATGGTTTTGGCATTATCATTTCCCTAAAAGAAAACCAATTCTGCCGTAAATTATTACTCCCTCCGTCCCAATTTATTACTTGCCCCAATTTTATTTTAACTGAATTAAAAAACTAGTTATATCTTTAAAGTGGTAATAAATTATATATCCAATATGGATCTTATTTGATAGATCTCGATTTATTCTATAATTCAATATTTTTGAAATCATCTAAAACATTATAAATTATAAAATATAATTAATTAAAAAATTACACGAACTTCAAAAAATGGAGGAGTACTTTTAAAAAACCTTGCCAGTTGAAGTCTGCGGCTTCATTTTGAAGATTAAAAAACGAGAGGGAGAGTACTATTTATACTCCGTAATTTACACAAGTTAAACAAAACTGGTAAAGTTTAAAAAGTTGGTCACGGTGGTTGATTGCTAATCATCCAAATTCCATCGACAGAGAGAGAGAGAGAGAGAGAGAGGAGAAAATGTGGTGGTTTAGGAGAAAAGGGCCTTCTGGGTTCTCTTATTCTTCTACAGCTGAGGAAGTGACCGAGGGAATCGACGGCTCTGGCCTTACTGCCATTGTTACAGGTCACACTCTTCTTCACTGGTTTTGTTCTGTGGCTTTTCTTTCTTTTAAGATTAGATTCTGGGTTTAATTTTCGCTCTACTGAATATCAATTTTTTCACGAGTATTCACTTTTGTTTTGATGTTTACTGTGGCTGAGTTTGTCTCAGATTCTCCGTTTCCATTTCTTTCACAGAAAACATTCCAAATCATTGGTCAGACTCAATGAATTAAAGATTGAGTTTCTTTTTACTAGTAGGAGGAGTAATTAATTCTCTAACACAAAATTGATGTACGAACACCATGAGTCTGCCTCATAAATATATATTTTTTTTTAAAAAACCCCAAAAAAACTCAACAAATGATTGTTATTTGCTCAACATTTGAGGCCTCACTTTTCATTCACACAACCCAGTTGCATATGTTGTTCTCGAATTCCTTGCTACCGGATTAGAGTTAGAGAACAATAGATGCACACCTTTCAAACCCAACTCCCGATACACAACAGGTAGACATACACATGAAAGTTTTGGTATAGCTATAACCAGGAAGAATGTACTGAGAACTAATGGCTACAGGGTCAGGTTTTCTCTTTAGCTGTAGATTGGGAAGCTTAACATAAATTGAAGCAAGGGTATCTTCGAGACAGATGTCAAATTTCTTTTGCTTTGCCATCAAGTGGTCATATAGTACTTCCACCACGGCCTCACATGAATCTACTCGATTATTGTGAACCCAGAATTTGTGGCAGATGTTCACGAGGTTTTGAGCATTATTTGTTGGACTAAATTGAGGGAGGGGATAATGATACAAAACCCCCACGACATTATCATAAGCGGAGTAATCCCATTCTCTGAGATTATGAATGTGAAACAGCCTATCATTCGATATTCTTGTTTTTTTGCGAGATTGGTTATCCAATAGATAAGTAATACGTCTACATGCACCCAAAAGCGGAAATGCGTGTCCCACAGGATTTGTAATTCAATCCCACCCTCTAATCTGTAGATCAAACAGGGCCTACTTCGTTCTTCTTTTTTCCTTTCCCACCCATGCTGTTCTTTCAGCAGAGCACATGAATTTTGTGGTTGGTCTCAAGACTATTATTATCTTTATAGTTTTTAACTTTCCTTGGGCCAAAAGCCATTTGTCACTCTTCTTTGTGTAAACCCTTTCACCAGGAAAACACTAGCTAAAATGAATGGGGTACTGCGTCTCACTACTCTTGGAATTTTTTTGCTGTTATTTTTTTACCTGCACACAGGAGCATCAAGTGGTATTGGCACTGAAACTACCCGCGTTCTTGCATTGCGTGGTGTCCATGTTGTCATGGGTGTCAGGAATATGGAAGCAGGCAAAGGGGTTAAAGAAGCTATAGCGAAAGAAATTCCAGCTGCAAAGATTGATGCCATGGAGTTGGATCTCAGTTCAATGGCATCTGTTAGAAAATTTGCATCAGAGTTCAATTCCTCGCATCTTCCTCTAAACCTTCTAATGTAAGAGAATGATAGGAGCAGTAAATCACATTGTCTCTACTTTTGCGTCATAGTTATAGATTTCTTCTTGTAATGCTTCCTCTTCTAAGTGCTTCTTTACGTTAGTTGGAGATGAGGATTTAATGTTGCCTTCTTTATTGTAAGTAACAATGCAGGAATAATGGCAACTCCCTTCATGCTTTCCAAAGACAACATAGAACTACAGTTTGCCACAAACCACATAGGTATGCTTTTCTCTTTAGTCCTTATTCACCATGAGGCAAAAAAGGGAAGAACCTGAGTTCGATATTCCTAGTTCAATGATAATTGTAATTGTAATGCGCTTGGAGGTGTAACTCATCTTCTAATTAGGGAAAAGAACAGTGTTCTAAAACATGGAATTAATCGGCGATTAATCACCGATTAATAGCTGGCGGGGCCCATCCGATTAGGTCCGATTGACGATTAATCGCCAATTACTAATTAATATGCACCGATTAATCGCTCGAAGGTGGCCGACCGCCCGACTAGCGCCGAGCGACTTTTAGAACATTGGAAAAGATTAGTTAAAACTTTGCAGAACAGATGAAACTACGGAACTAAAGACGTACAGTGAAAATATAACGTAATCTTCACACTCTCTCCTATTATAATATGTTTTGAGAGGTAGAATACGATTACTATGTTAAAGAATAGAACCCCACTTAGCTTGGGAATGGAATGGGGTTTCACAGTTCACTTAATAGAATGTTGGAACCTCCGCCTAATTGCTTATGCTTTTGGGTTGGATATAAAGTTTCCACATACGAATCCTCTCTGCTTTCAATAGGCAACATGTTATTGTTGTTCGTGCACTTGCACTCTGGACTATGGAACTTAAAAATAATTTCCGACCGTATTGATATTTATTAGAACTACATTGCAGGTCATTTTCTTTTGACAAATCTGTTGTTGGACACCATGAAGAAAACATCAGTTAAAATGAAAAAAGAGGGAAGAATTGTGAATGTTTCGTCAATGGCTCACAAGTATACGTACCGTGAAGGAATACGCTTTGATAAAATTAATGATCAAGCAGGGTAAGTGTTTTTTCCCTTTGATCTGAGGTTAATTGAACTCATTCTAGAGTAGTACATGCAACTTTCAACTAAATATGTACTAATTGCTGAGTAGAAATGTTCATCATCATGTGCAAACAAACTGTCTTTTTGTGCGCAAAAAAGTTTTCATAATGCATGTCAGTTAGAAATCTGAGTGAACTGCCCATGCTTGACACTAACAATCTACATACGGTTTTGATATCTGAAAGTTTTTTACCCTTTATTGGCATGGCAGTTACTACTATTTTTACTATAGTCAACATAGTGTGATACTGTAAATAAGCTGTAATTGTATAACACACCAACATTAAACAATCCATTGGTTGTGTCCATCTAATCCGGTGCCTGAAAATTTAGTTCCACTGGCACATGGGTTTATCATTTATCAATATTAAATTCTTAATGACAAAACACCAATGTTAACCATACCATTAGTTGTGTCTATCTGATTTGATGCTTCAAAATTTCATTACAAATGCACTTGTTTATCAATGATTTCTGTTGTCTTATTTCAAACATGTTGAATATCGTTGAAGTTTTACTTTTTCTAGTCATCAGTTAAATTCATCTTTTGTCAAAGCATTCTTATGCATATACCCATGTGATGTAGTAGGCATTACTCTTTGGTCAAATGAAATAACTTGTGGCCCCAGATCAGTGTCTGAGCAACCTAAGGTGAACCTGCTCTAGACTTTTCAAACCTTGTTATTATTGGGTTTTCGGATTCTAACCCCATATTTATGCTACTAAATTTTAACCCTCGGAGTCATATCCATACCTATACATGTAGAGGATAGTTGCATTGCACATTGTGTGCACTTACAATTGAAAAAATTGATGTATTCGATCCAGAATATGCTCCTATCCACCAATAAGTGAATAACTATCTGGAACGAATAATCTTTCATCTTTTTTTTAAAGTTGGGTTAGTTATATGCATACAGGTACAGCAGTGTATTAGCATATGGCCAATCCAAGCTTGCTAATGTTTTGCATGCTAATGAGCTTTCTAGGCGCTTAAAGGTATCCGCTAAACTTTTAGATTAGTTATCCTTTGATTTCAATTTTTTCCTGTAGACTGATGGTGGGTGTGTACCACTTAGTAAAATTACTTTTCAGTAGATATCGTTGTTTTTTCTTCTGTTCTGTTTAATTATTGGTATGCCCTAATAATGCATCTTATTTTTTTACTCTAAAAGAGAGAATTCTGGGTCGCTATTAGACCCAACTTTTGAATACTTCCTTTCTCCACTCTTTTATTGATTTTTTGGACGTATGGGCCTAAATCTCTGGCTTAAAAGAATAACAACGTAATTCCTTTATCTCGTTAGTCAATGGCCGTGAATTTTCGGAAGAAAAAGAATTTCAACTTATGAAGCTATTGGATTTATGGTGTTACCACAAAAAAAAAATCAAAAAAACTTATGAAGCTGTCATTTTTGCAGTATATAGATTGTCCATTAATTCCTTCCACACATAAAAACTTTACCAGTGTTAGTTTTAATTTTGTTGTGAGTATGACATTCAGTACGCAAGTGCTTTTATAGGATGCCAAAACCTCCCATATAAACTTTACTCTGACTAGATAGATACTCAAGTATTTTATTGTCTTTGTTGAACAGGAAGATGGGGCAGAAATAACTGCAAATTCACTTCACCCGGGACCAGTTACTACCAATCTCTTCCGTCACCTCAGCTTTGTTGAAGGTATTTCTACACCCATTGACCGTATGTTATCAACTTGATTGGATATAGGAATCGGCCATATGTACGTATACTCCGCATGTATGTGTTTTTTTGTGTTGAGTCACCATCGTCATTTGTTATATTTGCACGGTTGCACCATAGTCATGTACATCCTTGTTGTGCCCAGGTTTACTTGTCTCTCAAGTTTAGTTTCCGTCGTTCTTGCTTTCGTACCATGCCTTTGGAATGCTTGTCTCTGCTTACTTCAAATGACCAGGCTACCTCATCAAATAAACTTTTCTGCAAAAAAAAATAATAATAATAATAATAATCCTATTTAAATTCCAAGGACAGTTGGCCACAATTTCCCCATGGACCTTGTATCATAATTGTTAACGTATAAGATGGTAGTGTTATGCTATTGCGATGAGGCATCCTTAGTTTAAAAGGTGCCACATTTGTTACCCCATTTTTTGTTTGATGTCAATGTTAGGCTGTCAGTATATGTCTCTTGAAGTCTCTGCTCAAGAAGAATTATCTTCAAATCTAATTGCAAGCAGCCAAGGATTCGAACACTTACACATTGCTATCTTGTGCTGCTTTTCTGTTTGGTGCAGGTATTGTTAGCAAGCTTGGTTCTTATGTGCTGAAGAATGTTCAGCAGGTAAGCCTTGTCTTGGACTCAAATACATCACATAATGCAGATTTATAAATAGATTGTTTTCATTTTGCGACTGAATGTTCGACTTGCAAATTACCAGTTTTCTTAGATCCTTTGATTCCCATTTTTGTCTTTTTTAAGATAGGAACAACATTGCTTTGTTGGAAGAGTAGAATAAGAAAGAGAATGGAAAAGCACATGTATTTTCTTATTTTCACTTCTGCTGGAACGCAACCAAATCAATGATTGTGCGGTGCACATGTTTTTCTGGTTCTGATTTTGTTTTCCGCTTCATGATATCTGTCTGTAGGGGGCGGCAACGACATGCTATGTGGCATTGCATCCTCAAGTCAAGGGGATAACTGGCAAATATTTTGCTGACAGCAACTTGGCAAAAGCAAAAGCAAGTAAACATGGTACGGATGTCGACTTGGCAAAGAAGCTCTGGGATTTCAGCATGAACTTGGTTAAGTGAAGCATCCCATATATATCATAATAGACTACAAAGGGCTTCTCGGTTCAAAATCGGCTTGCTACCTCAGGGGCATAGATACAATGGTTAAATGTATTGCCGAATTGTTAGGTTTTTCGCGTATGTATTATGTATATTGAATTACTTTCATTCTTCGATATACTAGATCTATAAGAGGAGTTGCGCAGTCATTCTGGTGGCTCATCTCCGTGGTAGCCTTTTAGGAATATCAAAACTCTCATGTATAATGTTTACAACTTATAAGCACATAATAAATCTACTTATTGGCAAATTGGCTAGCCTCCAAAGAAACAAATCATGGGTTCGAGGATTGGTAGGATCTATCAAAAATTTCGTGCACAGAATGGATTTGAATAGGACTCTGTAAAGCAAAATGCTGTGGATTCTGTTAATTTCTTGAACTCACGTTATTACCCTTCACACTTTCTTTTTGTCCTAATTATTGTACACTTGTCCTTTGACTTTCTCACACATGAAGGGGTAATACAGTAAATTAATAGGAGTATGAATACGGAAAGAAAAGAAGAGGGCAAAAATCAATTCCCATTTATTTCACTGCTATCCTCAATTTTCCTCATCCCTGCTCTGCCAAAGTTACTGTAAGCGAGGCAATGGACTGTATGTACAATTTCAAACCCATTATACCAAAATACCGAGTGTAATAAGCAAGAAAAATGGGTCTTCTGAATTAGATCCTTTAATATGCTCAAAAGGTCATGTACACCCAAAAAATCAGATAAGAACAGTTTAAATTGGTGGTTACACCTGAGCCAAGCATAAGCTGTTGCAACAAATGGCCGGGTTCGGCACAATCTGCAACTGCTTCTTTACAAAATATGACACAAATTCTATACGGCAATGTCACCTCCCAAAAGTTCTACTAAAGCTACTTATTGTTCTACAAGGATATAACTTACAGTATTCTGATACCACACCTTTCGGTTTGAAGGATCTGCTATACAGTTGACTGTTCGAACTTCGAAGCTACCTTCCCCTGGCAAAATCTACTTTTCCTTTGTACCCGCAGATAGTCAAGTGTCAGAAGGTGGCCTATGCTCTCACCTTTATACAAGCCATATGACATCTATATTTAGAAGGCAAGTCTTCTCTTCAGTTTCCGGGAATCCTACACAGTCCGTCCAAATGCCATATGAAGAGATTTACTTGCTTCAGCCTCTTCTTCTTTTTTTTTTTTTTTTTTGCTTCAGCCTCTTCATCTTCAAAAGATCTCACCATCCCACGTAGTTTTCATTTGTACATCTTAGCACTTATTTTACAATTAGATTCTTCCTCAGTTAGTTATATAATGAATAAATTAATCTTCTAAACCCTGAAGACAAAAGGCAGTGTCAAAAGCTTGCCCTTCACGCTACAGAAGTACAAATGAAGTTAGATTCCATTCGTCCGGTTTGGTAAAGGAGAGCAAGAACTGAGGTCCAGTGATGGACTCAACTTCGGGTTATCCCTCAATAGTTGCTGACTCACACGATCAGCCAACACTGACTGCCCATTGTACGGTTCCCCATGATTAGGTCTTCCGAACTGTTTTCCAAAAGTATCACTTTCACTAGATAACAATTCCTGGAAAATTTGAGATCCTGAGTTCACCCCTCGAAATATATCATGATTTGGACTATGATAGGAGGGGCTACTGATGTAGGGACTCTGTGGAGGCTTTGGCTTGATTCCAAAACCCTCTTGCAAGAAAACTGATTGGTTAAGTTGATGAAATGGGATGGTACTACTGCCACCGCCTGTGAGAGGCGTGGATGAGCCTGACGTGGTACGTGGACTAGATATAGGCGAAGGAGACATTCTTCCATTCAGATGTTGTGGTGATCGTGGATATAAAAGAGGGCTTCCAATTGGAGATACTGGGCATGAGATATTCCTTGGAATATGTATTTCACTGGAGAACAGAAGGAGGAAATAAGACAATAAGGCTGCTTGTTTTTTGTCATTTATGGGTAAAACATTAATACACATCATGACATCAAACATGACCTTTAAATTGGTTTCTACGAATGAAAAGCATAGAAATGCAAAGGTTGGATGTGCGCGCGCCCGCGCGCGCGCGTGTGTGTGTGAGAGAGAGAGAGAGAGAGAGACCTGGAATGAAGACCACTTTTTGAGACTCTTGATGAATGGATAGCAAGTCTTTCTGGTTCCGAATTCAAAATGTTTCTTGTATGTCCAATGCCCTGAAGGTCATACAAACAAACGTAGAAAATGTAAAACCTTAGAGGCCGAACTAAACTAAATAATGTATAAAACCTCGCTCTTTGTATTTTTATTTTTTTACTCCTATTTTTTTTGCAGAATCTTCTTATGTATTTTTCCCCCTTGCTGGGCTTTTGATGGTTATGCTTGTAAAACGTATTCCAAAGTTTCAGCTGTATATATGGTAGTAAATGAATGAGAAAGTTGACAACATTAAACGTGCAAAAAATAAATTCACAATCAACATCAAAGAATCAATAGACCACGTATACAAGAGTAACATGGCATCAGTTTGAGCTTAGTGAGATCTAGTCATCTAGACAACTTAAAACAACAGATAACCATACCAGAGATTTCCCTGCAGTTGGCACCCCAGCAGGTGGATCTGAAAGCTCAGGACCTATAATGGGCCTCTCCAAAGGTGCAGCATTTTTCACAAAAGGGTGCTCCAAAAGCTGAGCAGCTGTGGGACGATGCAGTGGATTACGTTGCAAACACAACCTCACAAAATCCTTTCCATCATCTGGTAGGTCATCAGGAATGGAAGGAAGGTCTTTACTGTTTCCAATCTTAAACATGGCAGCAACCTTCAGGCACAACATGCAAAAACACAACGTAACAAAAGGAAAGAACAAAATCAACAAAACTAAACTTAAGGGGCCTTTGATGAATGGATACATCAAGAATGATCAAAGCTACATCTGCAGATAGATTACTAACCCCTTCAAACTGGCTCCAAGGTGGTTTTGTGGTAGCCATTTCCAAAACAGTGCATCCAAGACTCCATATATCAACAGCAAGGTTGCAACCATTTGAATTCTTTATAACCTGTGTAAACATGGAAAACAGAGTTAACTACAAATGCAAACCATGTCATAACAAATAAATTAAGACCAGTAGACCAGTACGTATATGCAGACCTCAGGTGCCATCCAGTAGGGACTTCCTTTAAATGATAAGGGACATGACTGCCCAGTGATCTGCAATTTTGAAGCATGTAATCAGATTTTCTGAAAAGCAGGATTCAAATAGGCAATCTCAGAGTTTAAGTCCTAGCATAAGAATCTTGACAACATACTATGTCACTCTTTTTTCTATCTCTCTGCATAAACTAAAAGAATGATGATTTTCTAACAAGCATACGAACTTAGAATTCAGTACTCAACTCAACCATGACAAATACTCGAGTGGTTTGGTAACGTTACAAAAATAGTATATATTTCCTAGGCTTACATGCTTTGCCATTCCAAAGTCTGCCAACTTGATACGGCCATTGGGGTCTACGAGGATATTTGCTCCTTTAATGTCCCTGTGATGGTTGCGAAAATATGATTAATGTTTGAAGTGAGAGACAATAGGGCCTCAAACAAGTACTATGTCGTCCAAGAATAATGCTTCACATAACTGAAAATTGGAGAACTGGTTGCTGTTCAAAAAAAAAAGAAAAAGAAAAATAGAGAACTGGATTCACCTGTGGACATTATTTTTAGCATGTAAATATGCAAGCCCTGACAAGATTTGTTTAGTATAGCTGCGAATAGCTGATTCACCAAACACTCCGTATTCTTGAAGAAGCTTGTAGATTGAACCGCCGGACACATACTCCAAATATATATAAAGTTTATCATCCACCTGCTCAAAAAACATTTAGTCCGGAATTAGAATTAGATCAAAAGAGCTCTAGAAATAGGATACTTCTCCCTATGATTCTGCATTACTAAAAAAGCTACTTATAATACTGTGCCTACAGGCACCGCTTTTATCAAATAAATTACCATAAATGGCCAAACTCATGGTTTACAAGAAATTGCAACAGAAGATTCTTAATAGTCATTACAAGGACTCGGCGACACACGTCTGTCTAAGTCAATGACTCACACCAATATGATAACAACGACAAATACATGAACAAGTGCATGTGGAGACACAAAGTTACCAATAAACAGACCTATTAACCCATGAAAGGCATTAACCATTTTTTAAAATCAACATAAGCAATTGGGAGCCACAAAACTTACTGCTTCACACCCATAATACTGCACGATATTTGGATGTCTTAAGCGACTCAATAATGCGATTTCCTGTAAATAAAATCAACATAAGAACTTCCTTCCAACAGCAATAGAAGATCCATGAAAAGAAGCAAATAGATAAATAACTAAGCATGAAACGCTAGCAGTTTTATCCAACAGAACTCACTTGCCCCAGTTGCTTCGCACATTCCTTCGACTTTGGATCATCCGAGAATAATGTAACCTCCTTCATTGCACACATTTCGCCTCTTTCACTGCAATATTGAAGACGAGGGCACGAGGCCAGGTAAGAACGCTTCAAACGAGGAGCAAAATTTGAGTAAGAAGTAAAGTACACATGCTACTGTAACCAAACACACTGGATGCAGGAAGGACATCATGCTGTTGCAAGGCAATGCCTCGCATACAAAAGTCAATGAGCATGATAACTCACCTCAGTTTCATTGTAACTAAATGCAAAATAAAAAAAACATCAAAAGACAGAAAAGAAAGATAAATATGAAGGAATCAGAGAATCAATCATTTGGCTGTGTACCTGTTAAAACCAAGATAAACATGCCCAAATGTGCCCCTTCCCAACAATTTTCCCTTTTTCCAGCGTGAACCAGGACTAATTGGATTCTCTGCCCTTCCTGGGCTTCGTGGTACAGAAGGAGATGTCGCCGCTGAATTTGAATGAGAGAAAGGAGAAGAGTTTGAAATTGTTATAGGAGGAAGAGGCAACCGGTGACTTTGTTGTTTCCCATCGTCAGTTGTTGGCCCTCCAGCTCTAGGATGAAGTGGTGTGACAGCACCACTATGGATTCTGGAGCTGGGGCCGGGGCTATTCATTCGAGGACTAGGAATTGGTGAATACTCTGGGCTACCTCTGCTGGGCTGCCAAAACAATTGTCCTGACATATCGCCTCCCATTGAATTGTGACCAGAATTCTGCCCTGAGCCTGGACTGGAGCACTGACCAGATCCAAGGAGCGGAAGATCTGGATATGTTTTCCCAGTCCAGAAAGCAGAATTCATGGCTTGTTCAGCGCCAAAGGCTCTCATTGGACTTCTGGAAGGACTTGACATTGAGCTATCTGGAGCACTGCAGAAATTACCACGGCAAGGAACTTGTAGATTTGCCACTTGATTACTCAATGGTCTCCTTTTATGCGACAAAGCAGAGACCTGATTAGCTGGTTTTATTGCCTCCCTAGACTTTAGCTCCATGAATGACTGATCCTTTGCCATCATACTTCAAAAGAATGAAAAGCAAGTTAGATATGAATTATACGTGCACATTACAAATGTAGAAACGAAAGAAAAACGATAACAACAAAAGGCCATCACAAAACTCGTGCACAATCAACAACATATCCACTGGAGATAAAACATGTATGCCAGCTTTATACACTATGATTTCACAAGAAATTCACCTTGAAGGACTCCCCGCAGCAGTTCTACTGCCATTTTCATAGTCAGATGCCAGGGGACTACGCTGGCGTGAGTCAGTAGGATCTTCACTATCATCAATGGAGCACTCACTAGAAAAAGAAGCATTGATCACATCTCCATCTAAATCTGCGGGATCTGGCCTGTTTCTTATGCATCCAGATCTGGGCAGAGGCAGGAACGATAAGGGCTTGGAGCCTTTCTCTGGTCTTGGTTTTGATGGTACACTAATTCCAGAATCTGTACGACCTATGCCAACACGGTGCAGTCCTGGAAGGGGCAGCGGTTGGGGGTGAGGCCTATCAATAAAACTCTGACATCTTGCTACTAGTTTAGAAGGTGATGGGGATCTTGACACTGCTAGGGACTGACACCCCATTTCTGAAACAGTGTCAATGGTTCGTCTCCGAGACCCTCCTGATTTACCACCAGGTTTACTTTCTGATGGGATCCTGAATCTTCGGTGTAATGAATCAATGAAACTACCCTCCTTGCCTGCTTTCTTCTTTGAGTCTTTGGATGATGACTTCCCCCACCATGAAGGCATGATTTTTATACCAAAAGGCACAAATTGATGGCAATATTCATCCACCGAAGGTAGCCTAATGAACAACCTTACAGGAGTAACCAAATCAATCTCCTTATTAGAGCCTATGATGTTCTCTTTGTTCTTAAATCAAACAATGACCCACCCCAAAGTGCTTCTGAATACCTACAACCAAATTTTTTGAAACATCAGCCAAACTCAAGTATAGTTTGCAACATATCACATTCAACTAAGAACCAGTATAAGAAAAGGGGGAAACGGGGGTGAAGGCACTATTTTTGTACTTCACCAACCCTGGAATGCCTTGGTTTCACCAAAACTGGAAAACACTTAGAGTAAGCTCAGTTTAAACAGTCCATAAAGCTATATATGAGACACAACTGAAAACCAAAACAAAATGGAGAGCAAACAAAAAATTTAAAAGCTCCCCAAACATGTGTGAATGACTCAAAGGTAATTCCAAAAGACTTACGTTTATCACATAGTCAATATACTTTACAATTTAAAATAGTGACTTAAACATTTTGTAGAAGCGGCTGCAAAGCTTCTGCCAAAGATAACTGCAACTCATCGTGAATGCTAAAAAAGGGGTAAATAGCCAAGTCACTGACGCTTTGGGCCACACATAATATGAAGAGAGGAACAATCAAGCATCTTTCTTATCAAAGTCAGAGAAAAAGAAAAGGAATTAATAAATCTAAATACAAAGCACTGAAGCAGCAAACACATGCATCCAATTTAAAATAGTGACTTAAACATTTTGTAGAAGCGGCTGCAAAGCTTCTGCCAAAGATAACTGCTACTCATCGTGAATGCTAAAAAAGGGGTAAATAGCCAAGTCACTGACACTTTGGGCCACGCATAAAATGAAGAGAGGAACAATCAAGGATCTTTCTTATCAAAGTCAGAGGAAAAGAAAAAGAATTAATAAATCTAAATACAAAGCACTGAAGCAGCAAAAGCATGCATCCAACATGGAGATAAATCAATCATCATGAGAAAAAAGGAAATGAAATATAGTAAGTTCTTAGGGATGAAAGAGTACAAGTTTTAGCAAAAACTCCTTTAAAACGGTCTGTTAAGAATTTATGAAAGCACAGCCCTGCCAAGGTTTGTTCCTAAGACAATTTTCACAGGATCCTCCTTTAAGGCTCGGTTTGGTTTGGTTATGAAAAAACAAATTCATGGTCTACGGCAACCACTGCACTGTTGACATCCTTGAGCTCTCAAGTAATAAAACAAAACAGACCTCTTGAAAATTATGCTCCTATGTTTAGTTCCAACTTCTGTTTCATAACCTGTCGGTTAATTTGCAAAAAAGAAATTAAGATTTCCTGATATAAACAACAAAGAGAGTAATATCCAAACATCTCTGTGTCCCTTTTGACCAAAAAAACCAAGCCTCGAGGTAACAAACTTCTGGTTTTGCATTATCATACCTATTTTGTTGAATGAACCCATTGTATGACTTTAATATTGAATTCATTAATCTCGCTTTGAGATAGTGGTCAACTTCATGCCAGTATTTTTCTCAACTACAGACCAGTTTCTAGTACTGTTATGTAAAACACGAACACATGTTTCATTAACGCAATGAAGCTTCAATATACTACTCAACGCAGCATGCGGACGCAATTGCATTTTGATCCTACTATGCTATTAATGATACCATGAACTAACATTTACATAAAATACCCTAATTTATGAAAGTTCACCTGGTGGGAAAATTACTGTACCTGTCAAAGTTTCACAAAAAAAATTTATTGTATGTGCACTTTTAGTGAACAGAAGATAAGCACGGACCATAATATAAGGCCCAAACACTTCTTTGTGAATAAAGTTTTTGAATTGCTATTGTTTGGGTAAATAAAGGAGATCTCGAAAACTTTGGATTCAACTTCATGTATATGTTCAGGAAGCAAGTTTTGGAAGTAGAAAAATCCCCACTTTATTTTTCCAAAGAGGAATGCTACATACACACCTTTCGACCACAACTACTGCGTCCGGAGTTGTGGTTGAAAGGTGTGTATGTAGACTTTCTCTTTTCTAAACCACAGTTATCCAAACTGTGCAGTTAAAGTGATTAAGCAACCTTCTCACTTTTACTATTTCAAAGCATCCGATATCGAATCCAACCCTTGTGCCAACAACATCTTAAAAGAAATTAGTATAAGTAAGAGTCAAATCAAGCACTGATCATTAGTTTGACAATATTGGGGTTTTTTTTTTCCTTATTACTAACAAAAAGCAAGCATCAAAATTTCATGTGCTTCTATTTTCTTTCCAGTCTAACAAAGAGCTAAGCAGCTCATCAATTCATGATATCATGTTTTTTCAGCACTTAGGTCAGCAATCAGCTTGATCTCAACTGCTGTAAGCAAGACACTGCCTTTGAGGACAGATCTCAACAATAGAACGAACAGTAAACGGATAAACATTGAACTGTAAGTAGATAAGGGTTAGCTCATGTGAGATTAACAGGACTCACCTCAAATTCCACAGCTTGAGACAGGAGTGAATCTGAGATATGGAGTGCGAATCGAACCGGGGAGTGAGAAAGCGAAACCCCAACAACATTAAGAATGGGAGAGAGCGATGGAGAGGAGAGCTGGGAGGATTTCGATTTCAACGGGGGTTTTGATAGAGATCGCGTAGAGAAAGCAATGGGGGAGAGAGAGAGATTGAAGAAATGTAGAGAGAGAGAGAGAGGAGAGAGAGAGAAGGGAAAGAGAAAAAAGAGAGTAGAGAGTGTGTTTTGTATTGCAGTATGTCCTGAGTACAGAGGGGTCTTGTCTGAGTGGTGAATTTGATTATAAGGAAAATTGATATAAAAAGAAATGTAAAAGAAATTAAAGTTCAATTTCAAAAAAGAAAGAGAGAAAAGAAGATGACACTACGGCCTTGTTCCTCCAAGAGTGCGTGATTCGAGCAGTTCATCTGGATTATTGAAACACTTTTGGACGACTG
>JAOTQK010000018.1:19643544-19655183 GCA_025642025.1 Rhododendron ferrugineum
TGTGGCAATAACAAAAAAGGGTGTGGCTAAATCACTAGCCAAACTGAATACCTATTTACCATTTCCTTAAATTTGTTTGAGCTTGAATGCTCAGTTTATGCAACACAACCAACCAACCATCAATAACCTCAAAAATGCTACACAAAACTGTGGGCCAATCCAATCACTAATTGGTTGTACACGTCCGTAATCATTCGCACACAAGCATAAATAAGTCAGATATTGGAGGAAATCATTCCGCGTAGAGAAAAACAAAGAGATCTCATCGATGCTTAGAAGCTGTGAGAACAATCAGGCCAATGACATACTATCAAGCTTTAAGAAATACCCAAAAAAAACCATGAAAACTAAAAACCATGTGATCAGACTGTTTCAGGATACAAGCATCGAATGCAATTCGAGGAACACTCTTGTGCACAAGAAATATATACAGCACATTATGCCAATATGACCAAGATGAAAATGATACAAGGCGACATAACTGTAAAACTGAGGCTGCTCGTCTTAACCAGCAAGATTCTGTTAAAACTTATAAGGGTCAGCAATTGCATCTTCTGCAATTTGGAGTGACGCAACAGCCTGTGCCGCAATATGACCTGCACATATTTCTGTAGTCTCCCAACCCCTCTCGTCAGAATATGGCGTGCAAAGATCCCCCAAGAAGGGCCCAGATGAGACAGACAAGTCATTGTTTCCCCACTCATTCCACGTGCATCCAGATCCATCAGCACTAGAAACCCACCTAATTCCTTTGAAGGAATGTTCCGAGAGGTCCTCATGAGGAAGGACCACTTGCCTTCCACCCATGAAGAAGTCGATTTTGCCAGCACAAGCCCAAGGTCTGAACCCCTCATCCTTATTCAGCATTATCTCGCATGAATCGCACGAGTCCTCACCTAGTAAGACATGCAGAGCAACTGCCTCAGCTATTGCAGCACCCTCCTCATCAAGCCTCTGTTGTTCTTCTTTCTTCTTTTGTTTCTTCTTTTCTAGCTCAGAACGGATGGCTGCTGAAGTAGCCAGGGCTTTCTCCAACCGCCTCTTTTTCTTCTCAGCCTGTTTGAGGCGATCTAACTCATCCTTTACTTGTGTCTTCTTTGGTCTTCGAACACCTGGTGGCACTTTGGCACTTTCCATGTGTCCACTAACACTACAAGTATCAACTTATCTACGAACTGGGTTTATTTGCTTTCGACTTCTTTCTCTTCAGGTTAATTTCTCTAAGACGTATGCATATCTCTACAATCTATTCTCTAATTATATTGCACTTTCCTTTACCTGGTTACTAAATTAATCCTAGTTACTTGAAAACTTGGAAACGGGTACAAGGTCGAGATATAAAACTACACCCACTCAGGTCTGAAGGAGTACCTCATCTTACGAATAATGCACTCCCAAACAGAAACAACAGGAGAAAGCAGAAGAGAAAAATGGTATGCACTCACAAGCCCATCTCTTGGTACCATTCTTCCTAACTTCCCGCATCCCTTGCACTTTCCCATGTTTGAACCCCACTACAACAAACAAGCTAATTTTGAAATCTGAAGCTCACAGTACAGTTCTGATAACTTACATGGCCTTCCCCCTGCAGTAAAAATTGGGATTAATGTCTAAGACATTAATAAGCTCAAATACAATATATAGTTTCTAGTGCAACACATGAAATAAGCTCTGCTACCAAATACAATCTATAGTTTCTAGCTAAATCCAACACAACGTTATGCTGAGTTATACCCCTTGCTCATCCTCCATCGAGATATAGAACTGACTAATCATAATCCTAAAGTCAAAGGGTCATGAAACTCGCCACGTATATTTAAAGAAACCATTTTGAGTGATTCACGGAACTTTCATCAAGGTTTTCACAAACATATCTGATCCGAACTAGAGAGAGGCAACAAAACTCAAATCTTCAATATGAAAGGTCAGCAACTTGGAATTACTCTTGGTGTAAGAATAGATAAATCCATGAATCATAACTCACATTTTAGAATTTGATTAAAAGGAAAAAAGAAAGAATAAACACTCTTCAGGGATCCAGACAAACCAAATGATAACCTCAACACGGTGTTATGGAATAGAAAAAATGCAAAAGACACAAACGTCCTACACAGATCCGTACACAGACATGTCCGGAACCATGTGATGTGTATGGGCCCCATGTTTAATATGTGGAACCCACGTACATCGGACGGTTCTACACACATTTTTGTCTGAATCTGTGCACGAACTCTATGTCAGCAGCATTGCTCCATGTAAAATTGAGCGCAATCTCAAGAATTCTCTCAGTAGAAGAACAGAGGGCAAACGCCCCAAATTAAAAGAACAAACCCTAATTACTCCGAAGCGACAAAATCACAGGAAACCTAAAATTTACTACTTCCTCCATATATTCCACTCATGTAACTAGGAATTCAAAATTTTTAGCATGTGATCCAAAAACCCTGACTCAAAGACTGAAGATAAAAGTAGAATACACAGTAATTGGCCGTAGATCCAAACACCAACTGAGAAAAGACCTCACAAATTTCACAGATACAAGGAAAGTTGCACAATTTCCTAAATTAACATAACCCCGGCTAATTATCGAGTGTTACGGAGTAATTAACACTAGATCGAAACACCAATTAGGCATAATTCAAAGAAACCACCAAACAAACATCAGCTCAACAGGAAATGAAAATAAGTGGCAAAAGATATGAAATTATCGGACCTTCAGTATCGCGTAGATGCGGTAGAGAGAGAAAGGCCTCAATATCTGGACACGGAGAGCTCAATTGTAGAGAGAGAGCGAGTGAGTGTTTGGATCTGCAGCGAACCTAGTATTTCTAGAGAGAGAGAGAGAGAGGATATAACTGATCACATGAGATTGGCGGTGAGAGGAGGAGACGGGACCAGCACACAACTTTAGAACACACCAAAAACCGTTCTATGCACGCACGCATGTGCATCGAACTATTCCGGACACAATTTTATATTTAATATGGATCTTATTTGATATATCTTAATTAGTTACATACCATAAAATTGTGTTTTTAAAATTACATATAATATTATAAATTATAAAATATATTCGATTGAAAAATGATACGAACTTCTAAAAAGAATTATTAAATTCGGACGGAGGGAGTAATTCCGTTCGATGCAAGACGATTCCGGATAAAGTTGTGTCCGAAGAGATGTTATAGTTCCGTTCGATGCACGGTGATTCTAGACATAGTTGTGTCCGGAGTTATGTTTTTTAATGGGTAATAACGTCATTTCAAGAGTACGTTGGTGGACATGTGGCAGTCGATTAGTAGTACTACTTGGATCGTGGTCTAGTAGAATCGTGCTATATAGCCTATAAGCGGTTCAGATGTGAGATCTCAAACTGTATAGCGGTTGGATCAAAGGCTGGGATTTTGCCGACCACTACGGAAGGTGCACATGAGTGAATGTTCCGAATCTGGATAAGTGTCAGTGGGTGGAGCCGTGGAGGGTTGACGTCAACTTTAGACGTCACCCCATCCATATCATATGTCACAATTCCTCTGTCTCAAATTTATTTATCTAATTTTGATATACGTGTAATTCAAAAAATTATCTATATATATAATTTCGAACACACCGTATTATATAAAACTAATCGAGATATATCAAATAAGACTCATATTGTATATACAAGACATTATGTATCGAAACATATGGACAATTTTGTAGGAGGTCTCAAATAATAAAATGGACAAACAAATCGGGACGGAGGGAGTAGTATCTTGAATTTACTTTCTCGTTTTTTTTTCAAAATATTTTTTTTTCACACATCCAAGAGCAACATTGTAAATTCATGTAGATAAAGACCAAAAAAGGAGTGAAAATTATTTTCCTAGTTGAAACTTATTAGAGGTTGAATGTTTGTGTAGCGTTAATCGGTCCTATAAGTTACGATAGCATTAACAGTTAAGTTACGGCAACAGGTCAATATTGCTCCATCAACTCGAACTTGAAGCCCTCTCTCACGAGCAAAGTTAGGCTCCCTCCGTGAGCGCTTGGGCTAAAGTCCTTGGTCAAAAGTAAAATGATAGTTAGATCACTCTAAAGAGTCAATGGCCTTATTCGTTTTGATACTTTATTTTGTTTTAACTTTATTTTTCAATCATTACTCTATATCTTTCACCAATCATTACCCTATTTCTTCAATTATTAATTTCATTTCTCTCTTCATCTCTCTCCACTCATTACCCATCTCTCCAATCATTACTCTATTTCTCTCTCCACCCACTATCAAAACTAAAATACTCAAAGTTACAAAATTAAAACAAAATTAAATTTGGAAACGAACAAGGCCAATCTTTTTTCTGTCGTATCGAATTCAAGACCGTTATACCACTGTTGAATCAATTACTCTGGTTGAAAGACAAATAACTTAACACTACTACATGTTTGGATACTTGTGTATATCCCAATGAGGTAAATATATGATGATATAGGAACTCAATAAAGTTGTGGTAGAGGGGTTTTTTTTCCCCAATTGTGACGAAAATTAGATAATTGCAGAGGGGGAGAGAGAGAATTTGTCACATTGTTAGAAGAATCTAGAGAGAGAGAGAGAGAGAGAGAGAGAGAGAGAGAGAGAGAGAGAGAGAATTTGTCACATTGTTAGAAGAATCTACACTATCTTAATTCCAACTAGCCCATCAACAACGGTATCAGCCTTTCTGTACGAGTTGACTCATAAATTCACTGGCTACTAGACTTAAGTTCAACTGCATAACCGTTGAGCAAATTACCCCCTGTTGCCATGCTTGACAAAATGTTGGTTAGACTATTTTGAATTTTGCTCCCAAAGACCATTAACTGAGATAATGGTGTGCCGTTTAAAAAAAAAAAAAAAAACTGAGATAATGGTGTAACGTTGTTCTATCGTGATCTTGATCGGGTATCCACTCTCCAAAGAATGTGATGGTGGTCCTTTACTAGCAAGGAAATAAAATTTTAATCGGCGCTTGGCAAATTTCCAGCATTCCCAAACGAATCACAATCTCCTCGCCATGAAATTGAGACCTTGAATATTTATGCAGCATATCAAATAAAATATCAGGTGAAGAGAACATCGAAAATCAGATTTGTTTGAGTAAATTGAACTCAAAACTATGGCAGTATTCTGCGTTACGTATCGTTAAACGGTTCTAGTAATGTTCTCTCTAGAAATCTCAGTAGAAATAAATTTACAAATTGCTGTTGAAAAAGCTTACCTCACCGGTCGGTCATCTCACCTGTGGACCTCGACTTTTATAATTGTGCCGAAATCTGAGCACTGCCACCATTACCTATAGACATGAATAGGTAACTTCGCTTGCAGTTGCTGTCACTACCATTTTGATGACAGTCACCGTATAATCTGAATCTCCAAAATGCAAGAACCAGTGCAAGACCCTGCAATGACTTATATTGCCAGTCTATATCTGCACCTTGGAAATACTGGTTTGATGCTCCTTTTCCAAATTTTCAACAGTTCGGTGCTCATGAGTTGAGTAGCTGCAGCAGAGGAACATGCTACGAGTCTGATTTCTGTAATCTTTGTTGCAGCTTCTGTAACAATTCACGGCCCACAGTTGTAATATCCCCTGATCAACGGAAAGCACACAATTAAACCTTTTTCGCCGATAGATTAGAAATGTTTAGATCATGAATACAGAACTTTCTACCTGCTCCAAGTGTTAAGATGAGGGTTTCACGATCGGGGTCATTGGATATGTAAAGTGACAACTTCTCTATCACATCCACCTAATAAACCAAGAGACCAAAAAAATAAACTAAAAGAGAAAGATATACTACTCTATTTCCTAACCCAGGGAAAAATAAAGAAAAAAACAGAAAATGGAGGAAAAAGAACCAATTTCTTTAATTAACTGGAAAAGGTAGCTTACAGAAATTGAGAACTATATGTATACCAGAGAAGGGATGTATTCAGATGAAGGGTCGATTATAGCAGTGGCCAGATCCCTTCCACTAATATTCCAACGATTTGTTTCTCTGGCACCATAAATCTAACATCATAAATCAAGATTTAGCGACCTCCAGTAGTTAACAAGTGAAAGGAATATGGACCAAGGTATGTATACCTCTGTTACAACTACTAGATCTGCGTCGCTGAATGCATTGGCAAACTCTTTCTGTAGTGTTGCAAGACGACTGCAAATGTTACTGAGAACAGTTGTAGTTACTAATATTACTTATGAAATAATCGCTAAGAAATTCTGTGTACTATTTCCATGCCAAACAAATGGGCACCTGTAGGTATGAGGCTGAAATACAACCACGAGTTCCTTATATTGGAACCCCTGCCGTGCTGCTTGAAGAACAGCACGGACTTCTGATGGATGGTGAGCATAGTCATCAAAAATATGGCATCCATGAACTTTACCAATCATTTCAAAACGTCTAGATACACCTTTGAAATTGCTCAAGTGTAACCGAACAAAATCAACTGATTCAGAAATATGCCTTTGGTCACTAAATAGAGTAGCCACGGTGGCAACCACCTGCAGAATGAAACTGATGATGTAAAAATGAAGCACAACAAAGTGACGAAAACCCACTCTTTAAACATCAGACTATAATACCACAAATCAACCATATTACGACACTTTAAGCATTAATTTGTACAGATTTAGAGTAGAGTCAACATAATTTTGCATAATTATGAAGCATAGGTGCTGCAAGATAGTTTCACTGAAACAAATATACCCAATTTATATTAGTATTTCACTCACCGCTAATGAGTTCAGGACATTATGAACCCCTGGCATCTGCAGGCTGATGTCTGCCACCGGACAACCCCAGTGGCACTGCAGAGAACAATTTTTTAACATTCAGAAAAGTTGTGATTGTCTTAACTTAAATGAAAAGGGAATATACAGCCGAAAAAAGTGCAATGTGGGTGTAAAATAGATAATCCAAAGCTGTATATATGGACAACTCCTAGAACACTACTATAACTGTTGGTCGAAGGCCTGACCGTCCTGTTGGACCTGACAATACAGGTCACGATCACCTCTTGTTAAGCTGTCTCAGCACATTTTGACTTGTCTAAAGTGGAATGTCAAAGAGTTGGAAAAGGGTCGATTGGGTACAACAAATATACATAACCTATTGCAGATTTCCACAAAAACTGCCTCTAACTTGAAGCTCCTCTTCTTAAGTTGTAGTTTAAGGCTTTAAACATTGCACCAAGGAATGCCACTTGTCAACCTATTTTGAACTGTTAATCAATGTTTCTCAGGAACAATAAACAGTAATGTCAAGTTGCTTTACAGCCCACCCAAAATCTTTGCGAAAAAAGAAACATAAAAAGCTATGCTTGATATTGCGATGGGTCTACTGGGCAGATATATTAACTAACAATCACACCTACCAGCTGATAATCACTTCCACCTTGCGAGTTTGAATGTAACGCTGATGCATGCCACTCATTAATACTCGAAATTCCATAAGTTGTTACTCTGTACCTATCACTGCATGGCTCCAAGCTCGACTTCACACAGATTGAATTGTCTGGTCCAGTAATTCGTTTGTTGTGATCCAGCAGAGAACATGCACCTACACTGCGTTTCCCCTCCCAAAGGACTTAAGTTGAATAGACAACAAAAATGAGATTTGCTAAGGTAATGCTTACCTGTCCCCACATAAAACTAGATGTCCACCAGCCCTTATTTGCGTCAGGAACCTCTTGAAAATAGATATAACTGCCTCCTAGTTGGGACGGGCAAATGACTACCAGTCAACTCCAGTCTGAGAGGCATTAGCAAATATGCATCTTAACATCTGTACAAGAAGGGTATCATTCACCGACCTCATTTTCAAAGATATCTACATGCTCCCATTCTACATTTGTTACCACCGCGATATAAGGTAGCAATTCCAGGAAGCAACCATCATATTCATCAGCCTACATTGGACACTTTTGTGTAAATAAACTGTAAATCCTTCAGAGCAGAATCAAAGATATCAAACAAACATGACCATCCTTAGTATACATGGAGAAAAAGTCAAATAGAGGACAACAAAAGTTAAAACTTCTAACGAGAACCAGTAGTCCCATTGACAAACATGATGTCCTCAAACATCATTAGCCTAAAGGCAGCACTGTGTTACTGTGTAAACATTCAGCTTTTGTTGTCTTGTTGTTTCAGGGTAAATAACGGAAATCTTCGTGATCACTTCATAGAAAGAAGATCTACCCCTACAGTCTATTAGGCACCAAATAGAAAGAGATAAATGACGGAAACAAGTACCTCCAATACAAAGTTGTGACCACTCCCACAAATGATATTTCCTCCAGCAAACTGAAACAGACCGTTTAGCAAACATCAAATTTCTGTTTGGGATAAAATCGGTAACACTAAAATCGTGCTAATCAATTACCATTTACCATATGTTTAGAACAGTAAAAGTGTACGTGAACCGAATCCAACAAATAATAAAAGTACATGAAAGTGGGAGAAATTTATAACAAAATTGGGGGAGAAAGTGGAAATTCATTTGAGTCTTAATTTGAACATGCATCCAGAGCTGTGCATTCTATTGTGTACCTGAGGCACATGAGCCCCAACCACAGCAGTAATATCATCTCCCATTGCCTTTAATACATATGCAAGCATGCTCGCTGTTGTACTCTTCCCTGAAAGAATTAACCAAGCATAATTAAAGTTCTTGAAGAGTGAATGTATGAAGCAGGGCAGATCAACCATCGATGATATTCTACTATATATCATTACCACTGTACTTGCACTAGTAACAAGAAAGGATAGAAGATTTAAGATAGCATAGTCTCGTTGTAGGATAAACTGGTGAGTACATAAAAAACTTTTCTAAGTCATACTTGAGCCAACAGAAAGATTAACACCGCTCATTGATATTTAAGTAGAAGGTTATTTGAGGTTCCCAACATCATGTAGTTTCCAAGCATGATGCTGGGTTACTTGGGTAGATGAATTCAGGAAAAATCCAAGCCTTTGAAACAGTTTGTAGCACTACCCAAAAATTCTTAGGAAATGTCTAACCTCTTGTTTTTTATTCAGTTTTAACTTTAAACGGGAAGAGCCGTTAGCGCTGAACTCTAAACCTAAAAACTTGTTCTTATATTTGCCTTATCACCAGTTAATACAAATTGTGAGCAAGGTGATTGGAAGATCAGACAGAACAACATTCACAGCACAGCACGTGGTGGAGACTGGAGACAAATAGTACAATGACTGAAGATTATGCTAGTACTTACCGTGAGTTCCACTAATAGCAATGAGATTGTACTGCTCCGTCAACTTTGCCAACCAATAGTCTCGCTTGTAACTGTAAGAACAATGGGTAATACGTATTTAGCAACTGCTCCATCATAGCAATACTATCACTGTGCTCACTGCATCTATACTCACACAGGGACTCCCACAGACTTGGCATACAAAATCTCCACATTATCTTGGGGAATGGCACTTGACACAACAATGGCTTTCGGCAAGATCAACCCATTATGCTTTTGCATATTAGATACAGAATGGCCCACATATAACCATGCACCGGCCTCGTGTAATCCATCCATGAAGCTGCTCCACATAATGTCCGAACCACTCACCTCGTACCCCTGTGAAGATTCAAATTATTTTCCTTCACAATACACACACTTGTCAAACTTCTGCCTTCGTTTTCACAGATTTGGATTTTAAAGGAAGGAATATGGTATTCTAATTCAACAAGAGCAGGTAAAATTCATAATTTGATAGTGTGCATATGGGCTCAGCATTCAACTTGAGAGCTTATCGTGAATTCGTGATGGACTTAAAAGAAAGGGCTTTTTACACGAAATCCTTCATGCTTAACGATTGCAATTATACGAGGATCAATTTCTTCAACGTCACGTTCCATATTACCTATTAGTTTCGCAAGCCACTCATATAGCTAGACCTCTTACATATGGGTTCAAATTGAACGTAAAATGCCTTCATTTGAAATACACATCTTTCCAAACGAGCCTTACTGCTTCCAATTAGAATGTTTGTTAATTAGTCACAATTTAATATTTGAGAATATGTGAACTTGGAAAGAAGAAAGTTTTGGAAGGAAAACTACCCGTTCGGCTAAATAAGTTAACTGATTTTTTTTTTATCTTTATTTAATTTTTTTCGTATTTATTAGTTTTTTGTCAATTTTTTGAGATTATTACATCGTCATGACGAAAGTAATCTAAAAAGTAAAAAAATTATGATCAAAATTTATTTTTTTTGAATAAAGACGAAAAAATTAACTTATTTTTGTCTTTATTAAAAAAAATTAGATTTCAATCGTAATTTTTTACTTTTTAGATTTTTTTTTTTCATGACGATGTAATAATCTTCAAAAAAAAATTGACAAAAATCTAATAAATACGAATTTTTTTTGAATAAGGACAAAAAAATAAGTCCAATTGGCTCATTTAGCCAAATGGGAGCGAAACATGAGAAAAGCATTAAAACGGGGTTTATACGTTATGACGGATTAATCAGTTTCAGAGGAAAGGATTACGTACTTGTTTGAGAGCGAGCATGGCAAGAGCAGACAACCCGCAGCCTCCGATGCCCACAAAATGAACCCAACACTTGTCTTCTCGATTCCCCGAGTCCACAATTGCTTGGCTTCGTCTGTCCATAGGCGTTGCACAGAGCGAGACTCTGCGGGCGTGCTCTTTCAAAGTTAGGGCAGGAATCCGAATGCGCTTGGTTATGAAGCTAGGTTTTTGGCGAGAAGTCGCCTGGAAATGGAGCGAAGTGGACGGAGATGCCGGCGGCGGCGATGGCATATTACCCGGGAACTGGACTTGATTGGGCCCATCGATCATCGTGTCTCAAACGGGGAACAAGCTCACATCCACACCCACAAACCTGAGTGGCTCTGTTTGGAACTTGTGAAAAGTAACGAAAAGGGCAAAAAAAAAAAAAGAAAAAAAAAAGGGGGAAAATGTGAAGGGAGTATTCTTTTTCTGATTTGGTTGGAGAAAAAAAATAAAAATAAATTATGAGAAAAGTGTTTTCCTCTTGTTAGAGGAAATTGGGAAAAAAAAAGAGAAATTTTTTAAATGTCTTTTCCTTATAACTGTTTGGAAGTTTTCTCTTCCATTTTCCTCGCTCATTCTCCTCTCCAGGAATTTTTTTCAGTGGCCATCCGAGCCGTCCATTTCATTTTTGAACGGCTCAGATTTAAAGAGAGAAAATGAGAGAGAAAGTGTTTGGGGGAGAGAAGAGAGGATTTTAATCCAAACCGTCCAAAAGTGTATCGGACGGCTCAGATTCGCCGAGCGGGTGCCACGTGGGCAATACCCGCTCGGCACTGAAAAATTCCTCCTCCTTTCCAGAGTTTAGCTTTCCTTCCTTCCTTTCTACGGAGTATTTTATTTTCTTTTTCTTTAAAATAGAAACCGAACAACCCTTAAGGAAATTTTTTTATTTTCCTTTATTTTTCCCCATTTTCTTTAGGTTTCAAATAGATCCTAAGTTTGCTGAGGGAGATAAAATTCAAAAAACCGGCTTGTGGAATTTATATTGGATATTTTTGGATTTAAAGTTTTTGAACTTTATTTTGAATATTTTTAAAAATATTTTGTAAAAAGTAAAAAAAAAATTGGGTTTAAC
>JAOTQK010000018.1:19655283-19675313 GCA_025642025.1 Rhododendron ferrugineum
GATTTAAAGTTTTTGAACTTTATTTTGAATATTTTTAAAAATATTTTGTAAAAAGTAAAAAAAAAATTGGGTTTAACAGGATTTAATATAATTTACCCTTCATTAAAAGAATGACGACCACATTCATTTTCATTTTGGATTTTGAACTTTCTCTCTGTGCACAATTTTCAATAAATTTTCTCTTAATTATTATCTCCCTCTACTCATTATCTAAAATCCAAAATCTTAAATCCTAAGACGAAGAAGGCCGACCACAAGTTCGAGAGAGTACTTCGAACATTACAGGGGACAACACGTAAATGAGTGATAGTTGAAGGGGATTTCCCAGTTTCGTTCAAATACTTTCATTCGCCCAATTTTGGTTGCTGTGGATCATACGATGGCCGACATATTGCCTGAATCATCAGATTGGGCTTTTCTTCCGGCTCACCTAAGGGATGGAGCTAGAGAGGTCAGTAGGGGCGCGGCGGGCTTTTCTTCCGGCTCACCTCAGGGATGGAGCTAGAGAGAGGTCAGTAGGGGCGGTCGCGCCCTGCAAGAAGAAAAAGAAATACTATTATTATATGTAAAAAAAAAAAAAATTCTATGAAAGTATATAGGCTCGCCCTTATATAGAATTTTAAAAAAAAAATTAATAGTAACCTTTGAAATACGAGGATATCAACATTAATTACTAAAGGCTAAAGGCTAAAATATAACAAAAATAAATAAAACTATAGGGTTAATATTGTGAATATTTAAGTAATAAACTTCCATCTTTCGTTAGATGATTTTAGTGTTTTACAGTTTTATTTCTTTTTGCCCTAAAATCTTAATGGCACACCAAATTCCCTCTCTCTCTCTTGGCACAAACATTCCCAATTGTTAAGACTTCAAAGCTAATTTCGAAAAAATAGCGACGGAGGAGAAGAGATTTTGGAAAGCTAAGTAATTTTTGTGAAATTTAAATTGTAGGTATGCCTTTTCCCAATTGTTGTTCTAGACTTCTACTAATTCTTTATTTTTTGACTGGTAAAATCAAGTAACATGAGAGCCCATGTACTAAATTTGTCCAGTTGTGATGAATGAAAAATAAGAAGATGAACAATAAAGAAAAACAAGACACATACATCAAGATCGATCCTATTAGTTAAACCGATTTATGTATTTATGTTATTTTGAGTTTTAATGTATTTACGTGATTATGCATATGTATTTATATTTTTTTCTCGTATGTACGGTCGTCCCTGCGTTGATGAAATTCCTGACTCTGTCCCTGCTCACCTTCTCGATTCAATCGCGGAGAAGTTGGTCCACCTCCCCGATTTCCTCGGCTTTTCCGTCGTCTGCAAACACTGGTTCTACGCTGCGACCTTCGACAATCAACAGAAGCGGCAACATCGAGCCTTCTTAGCACACAGACAGATCCCTATGTTGATGGTCCCCTCTTCCAATCCCAGAGATAAGGACAGCAATGGCGAAAATCCAGAAAAATGCAGTCTTTACGGTATTACCCTGGGTAAGTTGTATGATTTTCAATTATCTCTCTCTTGCAAAAAGAGATTTTGTGGTTCTTCCCATGGATGGTTGGCTGCTGTGGAAGATAATTACGCCATTACCCTCATCAATCCCTTCTCCCGTGTTTCCCCTATTACGCCATTACCCTCATCGATCCCTTCTCCCGTGTTTCCCCTATTACTCTGCCCGCACTTATGCATGATATCGACAAAGTAGTGTTATCAGCGGATCCTTACTTGTCTCCTGGCCGCTATATATAATGACTTTTGTTTGGTAGCCTTGATCAAGTCGGGTGACAAAGCTTGGACTTATATTAGTATAGAGCAATTAGAATTAGCGGCCGATGTTATATATATTATGAATCCCATTTTCATGTCCTAGATCGTCGGCTTGGGTTGACAAAGATCAAATCTTTTTCAGGAATTGAGCGGAGTATTGAATTGGAGGCTATCATTAAAACTCCCGATCGAAAATATACATCCCCAGAATCCCAAATATTCTATCTCGTGGAGTCGTCATCGGGGGAGTTATTGACCGTTGTACGTATTCTTAAAGAGAAGGATGACGAGGTTCAGTTTGTGACGTGGTTTTTCAAAGTTTACAAATTGAATCGTTCAAGCAGATCTCATCCAGTATGGGTTGAGATCGAAAGCATTGGCGGTGATGCTCTGTTCTTAGGAGATAAATATTCAGTTTCTCTTGTGGCATCCCAGTTTCCTGGTCAATTTACTACACGGATGACTTCAACGATATTGTGGGATCTAAGCCTCTTGGGCCCAGAGACATGGGTATCTTTAACCTAGAGGAGAATAGCTTCCGGATGCACTACACCCCTGATCCTTCCCACAAGAGCATGCCACCGCCTATTTGGATTGTGCCAACACCATTGGCAAAATAGGTATGAATTTATTCAAAATGCATTGTATTCAATGGTGATTGATCAGAGTAAGTTTATGTTTCCTTCTACTCTAGTAGTGAGGGACTATGGTATTTATGTTGATTATGGTTATGGTTATTCTATTGTTTTTTTATTAACCTTTGCCCATGATCACACTTGTCTCTTTCATAATCGGATAATTGCGTATTACTCCCTTTCTACTTAGTAAGAACTAGTATTAACTCTATTTTTTTTTATATGAAAAACACAGTGGATTCATTTGTTAATGAAAGATGTTCTGTTGTGAGGGATTGAGCCTCCTTAAGACTTTAAAGTATTGGTCACTGAGAAATATCAAAATTCCAACTTCCCAATAGTTGTTGACTTTCTATTAATATTTGGCAGGATATATAGTTGGCTCAGTCAGAGTAATAGTCCCAGTCCTTTAATCTCCCTCTTGAATCCTCCCCATCTCTGGTGAGAGAAGCACTTGAATGTGGACCTCATCATTCTCTATTCCCTCATGAGGTGTGCTCATTCATTTTGGCCACTCCCATTTCTTGGTCAGGTGGTGAAGTTAAGTTGATTTGGTGTACTGGAACTTCTTCTGGGCGGCTCTCTTCTGTAGAATCGGGGTACCATTGCACGTATAACATGTCTCAAAGTCAAAGTGGCCATCATCATGGCTCTTCTTCTAGTCCATCACCTCTGGTTTGGAAGAGAATCTGGCATCTCAAACACATCATGTGGTGTGTGCTTCAAAATGCCCTTGCGACGGTAGAAATTTTACTTTTAAGACTATAGAATATCCAATTAACATTCTGAAAATGCTTCGAAATTGCTAAATAAAATTATGCGGGAAGTATATCATAGGGAGTGTAACAGCTTAAAAAAAAAAAAAAAAAATCATAACCACCATCATCAATTAGAAATTCAAAAACCAACCTTAACAACCATCATCAATAGAAATCCAATTCTAACAACCATTGGTTTGCGAAATCATATCATCGTCATTATTAACTAATTAAGCAGTTCAATTCCTATTACTGCCTTAAACTGAGAGAAAAACAACCATAGTTTGCGAAAACCATAACATCGTCATTATTAACCGAGCAGTTAATTTCCTATTACTGCCCTAAGTAGAGAGAGAGAGAGATTTGACAAAAAGTAACCTTCATTTCCTCGGTATTTTGGTGTTTGGATGGCACCTCAAGCGATCATTTCCCCTTCGTGAACGAACATTATCACACAACCGTTATTCACACCACGCACTGTAGCGGCGTTAGGGTGTTTCTTTTTCATGTGATCGACAAGGGTCTTGGCTGGCATCAAACCCGATTGCCTACAGATGTGACATATTCATTCCGTATCCCAGAATCCCCAACAAGAGCCGCCACAGGTTAATGATTGACGGTGAACCTAGGGCGGCTCTTGCTGCTGTTGCTCTAGGCCCTGTTCATGGGAGATTCTGAATACGAAAAGAATATGTCACATTGCACACGATTGGGTTTGATGTCGGCCAAAACCCTTGCCGATCACACAAAAATCAGATGAGTGAAAACCGAAAACTTTTTGCTCTCTCTCTCTCTCTCTCTCTCTCTCTATATATATATATATATATATATATATATACCGTACTACAGTCAACCTTTTTATTTTGAGAGTGTGACCTTTTATTAATTTTTACAAAGGGGTGAACTTTGTCAAACCAAGTCTGAATTTTCCCCCCTCAACCAACTTTCAGTAATGAGAGTTTTCTACAGCCAACCTTGAGGCTTCCTTCCAACTCGTAAATTGAGTCTTGAAAGTCTTCCATCTTATAATAAATAAATAAATAAAGAATGCTAATGATTTGGTTCATATCGGGAGTTCAACTCCCCTAATTCCTAACTCACAAACATATACTGTATTGTATATGATATTCCTTAATCCTTATCTTTTTCTCTCTTCTAATAAAAAGAACTAGAGTCTTGTCCGTGCCGGAAGACACGATCGAACGTAATTTTATATCAAAATTAAAATCAGTTATCTTGTTCTACCCGTCAAATACAATCGAAGGCCATCAAAATCCGTACAAATAGGGTCCACATAATTTCAATTAAAGGGAAACACTTTCAATTGCCTTCTATTTTCCATTCAGTTAGTCCCCTATATTTTTCTCTTTTAAGAATGCACGGTCAATTACGACAATACGTGCTCAAAGAATCTATCCTTTAGCTCCAAAGACCCATTCATATAAGCACATGGATAGATCTCAAGCTTCCCATCTAAGTTTGGCTCATAAAATACAATTCAAAATTTGTGGAACCATTGCCACCGTTAGATTTTTACCACCTTGAGGACTTTTGCTTCCCTCATGTTTCCATCTTCCCATCAGATTGTATCATAGTTTCTGAACACATTCAAATTTTCAATGGCAAATAACAAACAAAAAATAAAACAATTGAAGAAGTTAAGATTCTTGAAAATTGTTCCAAGGCATTATAGAACTTATGGTTATCACTTGAGCATTTAGATTGACTTGGTATCGATCCCAACCGTAGAATGGAGTTTCTGTCTATATGGGATTTAAATTTGGAACAAGGAGAGATAAAAACCCTAGGGTTAATTGAATAAGAAACTTGAAATTAACTCCCAACCCTTCAATGTGCCACAGAGGACTGTTGTGAAAGAAACATTTTGCAAAACCGTTGTGTAACGTAATATAGATAGTTGTTAACGAAATCAAATTTCAAAGTGAAGGTTCTAATTGACTTTTACAAAATATTCCTACTACTATCAAAGACCGATGTACAAAAAACACACGGAGAAAGGTAGTACAAACTACAGGATAATCGTAACCAAAATCATCATTGACATCAAAATAAATATGATAGCCACTACAAAAGGAGTTCTGCTTTATTATGCTACCAGGGGTGGAACCAAAATCTTATTATGGGGTGCAGAGTAAGAGGCTTGTCCGCTCGTTTCCCCAGCCACCCGCTCTTCCCTCAGATGTAAATTTTGGATTCAGATTAGAGTAATGGTTGTTAAAATCTTACGATACGGGATACGTATCCTACGATTCGTATTGTCTCCTCCCAAAAACAATACGTATCCCACCCCGTATCCTTTCCTACAATACGATGACGTATCTTACGATATAACAGCGTATACCGATTTGGAACGTATCCTACGATTTCTTGTTGAGTAGAAATCATACCATATTTTAAGAAGTAAGAATTGGAAAACGCATTTTTGAATAGTTTGATCTAATTATGACGGTATCCAAACCATTTAGAAAAAACCAAAATTCGAAGTTCGAATAGAAGAAAGAACATATTTCGATCATGTATTGCATGGCACGAGAAAACCTCATTATGATAGACCCTACTTGGGAGACTTGAAATTTTTCATCCTAAAAGCCTATTTTTCATACATTAAACATTAATTTTCATATATCCAACAGATTTTTAGATTATAATTAAAATAATATACTTATTTGTTTCGTCAACGTATCTTACCATACACTATACGTATCCCGATACGATACATAAAATAAATGATACACAATTCGTATCCCGATTTAAAAACATTCAGTAAATGCATTCCAAAACTTGTCCTTTAATACTTAAAATTACACACAACACAAGCAATCAATGACAACTTTTGAAGTGCATGTTCAAGCAAAAAAATGTTGTACATAAATCAACTTCCATATATAAAGCATGCGTTGCCTTCATTTAGTATGGCAGTAGGTTTTATGCATTGCAAAGGTCAACTACATGTTGTTTCCAAAATTTTCAGCTAAATGTGCCAAGAGAGTTTTCTAACAATGCTGTAAATAGTGAAGGAAAAATTAAACAAAATGACCATTTTTTTTCGTGTGGGTAAAATGTTGTATAGAAGCTAATTTTTATATGAAAATGGATAGAGAAATACCAAGATGGATTTCGAAATTCTATTAAGGGGGTGGCAGTGCAATGAATTACAACAAGTAGCTGTAGAAATAACACTAAAGCATACACAGACAAATGAGAGGTTGGGGGTGCCATGGCACCAAATAGAGAAAGTTAAGTCCGCCCCTGATTGCTGCAAAAGTATTAGGAAACTAACACTAATTAAACTTACTCTGATCCATCACCATTGAACACGACACATTTTGAATTAATTCATACTATTTTGCGAATGGTGTTGGCACAGACACATTTTGAATTAATTCATACTATTTTGCGAATGGTGTTGGCACAATCCAAATAGGCGGTGGCATGTCACAGTGGGAAGGATCAAGGGTGTAGTGCATCCGGAAGCTCTTCCCCTCCAGAAAAAAGATACCCATGTCTCTAGGCCCAAGAGGCTTAGATCCTAGAATGTCGTTGTAGTTATCCGTATAGTAAATTGAATTGGGCAAACAACCAGGGAACTGGAATGCCACTAGAGAAAATGAATAGTTATCCCCTAAGAACAGAGCATCACCACCAATGTTTTCGATCTCAACCCATACTGGATGACATTGACTGCTTGAACGATTCAATTTGTAAACTTTAAAATACCACGTCACATCCTGAAACTCATGATCCTTCTCTTTAAGAAAACGTTGAACGGTCAATAACTCCCCCGCCGATGACTCCACGAGATAGGATTTTTGGTTTGGACGTCTACGATTGGGTTTTTTAATGATAGCCTCCAATTCAACGGTTCCGGAAAAAGATTTGATCTTTGTCAACCGATGCCGATAGTCTAGGACATGAAAATGGGATTCGTGATATATAATATCGGTCGCTAATGTTAACTGATCTTTACTAATGTAAGTCCAAGCTTTGTCACCTGACTTGATGAAGGCTACCAAGGAAAAGCCACTAAATATAGTGGCTGCTTGATAGCTATCAGGAGACAAGTAAGGATCAGCTGATAACACAACTTTATCGACATAATACTCGTACTCCCGATTTTTGCCTAATTCAACTTGCCTAAGTGGGGGCAAAATAATAGGGGAAACACGGGAGAAGGGATTGATGAGGGTAATAGCATAATTATCTTCCACAGCAGCCAACCATCCATGGGAAGAACCACAAAACCTCTTTTTGTAAGGGAGAGATAATTGAAAATCATACAACTCACCCCGGGTAATACTGTATAGACCGCGTTTTACTTGTCCTTCGTCATCGCTGTTGTTATCTTTGGGATCGGAAGAGGGGACCATCAACATAGGGATCTGTTTGTGCGCTAATAAGCCTCGATGTTGCTGCTTCTGTTGATTGTTCATGGTCGCAGCGCAGAACCAGGGTTTGCAGACGACGGCAAAACGGATGAAATCGGGGAGATCGATCAACTTCTCCACGATCGAATCAAGAAGGTGCCCCGGTAGCGAAGCCCAATCTGGTGAATCCGCCGATACACTGGCCATCGTATGATCCACAACAACCAAAATTGGGTGACTGAAGTATTTGGACGAAACTTGGAAATCGGCTACGGGTAGATCAGTAGAATAAATATTACGGCAAAATATAAGCACGGACCCAAAAAAAAAAGAAGGTAAACTACATTAAACCCCCTTCAACTATCATCTATTTCTGAGTTTCCTAGCAAAAATTTCAAAATATCTCCCAAACTTTGACCTCAATGTCTAATATACTTAAACTTTTTACAACTTCAATTTCACATCCAAATTATTGCTCCGTTATTCAATTAGACCCTACCGTCTAAATGCTATTAAATTGGTGACGGATTACCCTGAGGCTGTGTTTGGATGACAAGTATATTAGGAGGAAATGAGAATGTGATTCCGAAATTCTAACATTCCTATGTTTGTGAAAAGTGGGAATGAGATTTTTGATTTCCAAATTCATGAGGAAGGAGGAATCACATTCTTGAATAGAGGAGGAATCTGATATCCCTCCCCCCCGGGGAATCTTGGATTTTTGGCTCAATCAATATAAAAAGGAAATGTATAACTTTAGGATATTTTCAAAATAAATGATTCCTAGAGAATGTTCAAGATATAAATAATAAAGCTACCATTCTCTCTAATAGCTTAAGCTTTTAGATGAGTTGGTGATTAACAATCTAATATGGTATCAGAGTAAGCAATAGATCAAGTGTTCGAACCTCACCATCTACCTAATGTTAAAATATTACACGTGTTTAGCCAGCTTATGGAGCATAGCCTGACTATATGTAATGGGGCGTATTGAAGATATAAATAATAGATCTTTTAGATGAGTTGGTGCTTAACAATCTAATAGAATAGAATTACTCTGGGTATGGAATTACTAGAAATTTGATTCCTGGTAATCAAATTCCTATTTCTACAAAAGATTACGGACATTCAAACTGATCCTGAGTTAAATTTACGGCTTTAGTTAAAATTGTTGAATAGGAAGTTTGATTAATTTCTTCCGCATTCTCTCTCTCTCTCCAGCAAAATAGAGACAACCACTAGTCCACCTTGAACCCTAACCACACCGATGTACCTCCCCAATAAAATTCATGAAAAATCCCTACCCATTTCATTTCTAATAATTATTCATTACTCTACTTCACTTTGTTTCCAACCCTTATCTCCTTCTCCACCTTGATGAGAGGTTTTCTTGTCACTCCCACAGTTATTAATACGGAGTAAGTTTTTCCACCATATCTTTGGTTTCCAAAGGAATACTTGTGTTCCAATGTTTTCTGACACCAACCAAGCCACTAGCATCCATTGTTTACACTATGGATTTGAAATTTTTGGTTTGGCTTTTAAGGATTTGTGCGAGAAGAGCATGAGAGACTTTTTCTACTCGGTTTTATTCGAGTATGAGAGTTCAAACAAAAACAAATCAAGTTTAAGTACCTTAGTTGTTTGATTATGTATTGTTGAAAGCAAAAGCAATCCTCAAACCCTTAACTGCAATCTGGATACAACTGCAATCTGGATCAGATACAATATGAGTTTTATATCAACAATTTCTCCTTTGTTCACATCATCGAGCATCTTTTGTGCATGGGCTAACACCTTTTCAAATGAAGGGGTACGTTGAGATAGATTATGCAATTCCACTAGTAAAGGGTAAATTGAACGGCTTTTTTACCTTTTTGGTCCCCAAAGTATTAGCGAGTTGTCAATTTCGTCCCCAATATATACATTTAACCAATTTCGTCCCCAATGTTTAAAATGTGTGTCTAAATGGTCCCTGGCCCTAACTCTGTTTATTGTTTCCGTCAAAACGGGGGCCATTTTTGGTATTTCATATATTCTCATCTCCTTCAAACCCTAACCCTAAGTCACTTCAGCCTCCAACCTCCTCCCCCACCCATTCCAGGCCATCACGGCCTCCTTGAACGGCCATGACCAAGTACTCAGTTTCCAACCAATACCGTCGAAAGCATAGAACTGAAAATTAGATTTGCTCATTAGGATGGAGAGAGCACCTGGAAAATGTAGGGAAAGAAATGCAATCGACTAAGAAATCAGGATGCAAGAGAAGATGGACTTGCTATGGACAAAGTAGGGCTGCAGTTAAAGATTTATATAGCAGGATCTTGGTTGCAATTCGAAGTGCTGAATCAATTTCAAAACAAGATGAGAAACTGAGTGTTGAAGAATTGCAGCCCCAAATTCTTGCACTGTTACAAGGGTAGGGAAATTTCAAAAGCAAACCTTGTTTGTTGTTTTCAGAATCAATTTTTGCAGAATATTTTAAAGAGATTTTGTTTGGCTGATAGGTTTCCTATCTGTAAGGATGTTTAAACATTTCCAACCATTGTCGATTCAAAAAAAAAAAGACATTTCCAACCATTTTCTGGAAATCTTTATTTTGGGGAAAAATCACTTTAGGAAAATGTTTAATAATGTTTCCAGATACTCGAGGAGAAAAACATATGAAACAATGATGCTTCTGTGTTCAAAACCAATTTCTTGAATGTTTTATTGAAACTGGCTTTGAAACCCCAAACAGAGCAATAATTTTGTTTTCTTTAAAAGTTCGGTTTCCTTCATTAATTTACCCTTACCCTTTATGCAGTCTGATGGGAACATGGAAGGTTATGTTGGAATCACATGAGAAGAAGGATATTTTGGATGGTTTCAGCCTAATGGGATGAAATCGGGTGGAGGGAAAAGGTTGGCTGGAGGTGGGGATGGAGAGGCACCAGAGGAGAGAAGGGTTGGTATCAGAGATGATGGCGTAGCTGGATGGAGAGGAGCCAGGGAGGGGAAAGGTCCACCGACGATGGTGGCTGAGGAGTTGGGGTTTGGGGATTTAGGAAGATGAGGATTTTTTTTTTTTGTAAATTCATAAATGCATAAAGAATTTTGGAAAATAAGGTGTATGTACTGAGATACATTGTGTGTGCAAATAGAAACTCCATAATTCTTGACATGTGAAGGTGAGAATGAATTACCAAAAATGCCCCCCATTTTGACAGAAAAAAGAAACGGCGTTAAGGCTAGGGACCATTTAGACACACATTTTAAACGTTGGGGATGAAATTGGCACATCGCTAATACTTTGGGGACCAAAAAGGTAAATAAGCCTTCCAATGGTTTCAAGAAAAAAATATGAAAAAGTAGCTATTTCTATTACTCTATCTGTTCCATAATGACAGTCTCACTTTCTCTCTCTTAGCTCTTTTCAAATAAAAAAATTAACTACTTCCGTGCATAATTTTTTAAATTTTTTCGCACCGTATTAAAGATCTCAATTAGTACTTTAATTTGGTGTGAAAAAATTCAAAAAATTATACACGAAAGTAGTTGATTTTTTATTTGAAAAATAACACGACTTTTCATGATGAACTCTCAATACAGAACGGAGGGAGTATCATTTTATAAGAGTAGTTCACCAGTCAACTTGGAGGTTTGGTGGTTGTGCTTTGACAAGGTAAATAATTGAAATATTTTGACGTCACAGCATGGATAGAAATGGGGTTTGAAATGAAATTTTATTTTCCTGCCTAGGAATTTGGATAAATAGCCGATAAAAATAATTTAGTATTCTCCTTTATTTCTATTTTGATGGAGAAATTAATATGCCTCCGGTGTTTGCATGAGTCGAGTCGTATGAGGATGCTCAAGCAGAGGTTAAAGAGCAAAATGTGAAATTGACCCAACGAATGGTAATTAAGCATGGAGAACTATGAATTTGGATAGCAGTAACTACCAACTATGAAAACTAAAGTGATGCTATCTGAATATATATGTCCTATTGAATTGATGTTTTATAACTACTTGCCATTCTAAAAGTATATTGGTCGATAAAAAATAAGTATCCTCCTTTGTTTATATCAAGATGGAGAAATTAATATGCATCTTGTGATTGAAAGAGTCGAGACACATGAGGATGCTTAAGTAGCAGTTCAAGAGCAAAATGTGAAAATTGACCCATCAAGTGGTAAGCATTCTTTGCACAACTCGAATATATGTGTAGACTATATAAAGCGAGATTGTTAGTTTGCCAACGTTGAAATATATATTATTTGAACAACAATACAGAGATTTTTTCATTTATAGCTTCAGGTAAGGGCGCCTTTACTGTATTAAGTTGCGGAAGTCCCCTTTTCTCCCCTTTCCCGATCGAATTTCAATGATCCGAGCCGTTCAATATGTTCAGAACGTGATTTTAAGGATACCTGTGAGAAATCAGCACACAAAAAAAAGATCGGAAAGGGCTTCATCGTTGAACCATTCGATTAAAAACAAACAAAATGTTCCGGTACACACCCCCGTACCATATGCACCCGTATACCATTGAGAGTCGTAACCAAACCATCGAGAGGCATAACCAAACCATTGAAAGACGTAACGAAACACTTCCTTCAATTGTTATGCCTATTTTGTAAAATGTTAAGTCTTTCAATGATTTGGTTACGTCTCTCGATGATTTGGTTACGACTCTCAATGGTTTGGTTATATGGTGCATATGTTACGACTCTCAATTGTTATGCCTATTTTGTAAAATGTTAAGTAAATCTCCTTGAATTTCATTTCTAATGCTGTTTAAATTTTTTGAAATATGAATATTGCTTTTGGCTCCGTTTGATAAGTTTTGGTGGGATTTGTAAGAAGGTGGGATTGGAATTGGGATGGATCGGTAATAATGAGTAGGAACCGTAACAAAGGTGATAGTCCAAATGCTTCTTGTTTTGCACGGGATTAAATGATGAGATTCTGTTTTTTTTTTATCAGCAAATATTAGTATTGTTTTTTTTTGTAATCGAAAGAAGAGATCATTATATCATGTATGAATTACAAATAACAAAGTACAAATTACATGCATGGCACTGCATCAATTGTGTGAGCGTTCACGAGATAACCAAATCCTACAACTCAACCAATAAGATAAATAAGCCCGTCAAAGGGACCACAATCACTATAAACCCAACCCAATTACAAGGGGGAGAAATAATTCCAACAAATACAAAGGAAAGAATACCTACATGCAGAGGAGATCCGAACTCTTAACCTCCTAGTAAGATGCAAGAGTCCTACCCAACTGAACAACCCCTAATTGGTTAAATGTAAGTATTGTTACAATAGTTAGATTAGCCCCTTAAAGGAAGAGTTGAACTCCTCCTTACCTATAACACGTAAAAAATAGACAATTTTGATCGCAAAAGAAGGCCTCATGTGGTGCACTATAAGACTTTAATTTCTTTGAACGCATAAATTTCTTTTTGCAGTATCGCCGATTCCTCGCAAACTATGCTTTTAACTGTTGCATGGACTAAATTAGCCACAAAAAAGGAAGTTTAGGCTTATAGCGACAAATTTATTATTTTCTCGAGAAAAATAGTTTTTTTGTGAGAAACACAATTCCCCACAAAAGTAAGCGTAGCCTTTAGCGACAAATTCTTTATTTCCTCGCAGATAACCAATGTTTTTGCGAGAAAACTAAATAATTCCTCGCAAAAGGTTTTCAACTTTAGCGTCCAAATAAGTTTGACACAAAAAATCACTACATGCTTTTGGCTACAAAATACTATATTTCCTCGCAAATTCATTTTTCCCGCCTACATAAAAAATTCCCGCCACGTTTTTTGCGACAACAATTAGTGAGGAATTTTGAAATTTTGTCGCAAATACTCTTTAGTGACAATTAAATAGGGAGGAAAATATGCCTTCACACCATTAGCGAGGAAACATTAATTTCCTCGCCAAAACTCTTCCTTTAGCAAGGAAATAGATATCCTCGCTAAAAATTTCCTCGCAGAAAGGTTGATTTCTTGTAATGTTGAGTCACAGGCCTCTTGGCTAAATGACAAATTGTTTATAACATGTTTGTTTTCATTAGAACAAATTTCAGTTCTTGCTAATTCCCACAAAATAAATTTTGTCGCAATATGTTCACTTGTGAAAAGTTTTGTGATGTAACACCCCGAAAATTCAATACATTGTTAATATAAATTTAAGTAATTTCGGAAATAAGTTAAGCATTCATTTAACTAAAGAGTGACAATTTAGTACATAGATTACCAAATAAAGTAACAAAAGAGCGAACCGGCTAATTACGAAAAACGCGAAGTACTTTCTTTTCTTGGATGGTTAGCTGTTAGGTTATTGAAGGAAGACAATTACCTTGGGAGTCAACATATAACTATGGTCTCTTCAGTAGACTAGAGAAGTCCTGAAGGGTTTTGAAAATTTTGATAACATTTAAGATGATGAGTCTAGGATGTGGGAGAAAGTTCAAGGACAGCATTTTAGAACATGTAATCAGAGATAGAAAGACTTCTGAAAAACTTCAAAAAAAAAAAAAACAAAGATCCTAGAGAATACATGAGTCATGATATATGTGCTAGAGTTGTGTGGAGAATTCTATAGTACTATTGTGGAGGGATGGAACAATCAAGAAACTTTCTAAGAAGATTTTGGTAGGAAAATGAGAGCCTTTGATCATATTCGTCTTTGGGAGGTGTGGAAGGCTATAAAAGTGAAGCCTCATTTATACTATTTACAGTTAGACTGTGGTAGTTACCTAGTGAGAGAGTGGCTAGCTCTTACGTTTCATTTGGAACGAGGAGTTTGGATGAAAAAGAAGGATTTATGATTTGAGTGCGGATTTGCTTTTAGAAAGGAAAGGAGAGGGTAAGGAGAAGATCGAAGGAAGTGGAAGAGATACTAACCCGGGATCATTATTATTATCAACGACAGAAGTGATCACTCTCCTCCTTGCATTTATGTTCATTTTCTCATCTCAATCCAAACTAAATGTTAGGGGGTGTGAAAGAAGCATAGAGCAAAAGTGAGAGATCAGTAAATCAAAGTCCACCATTAGATACATTGAATCAAAATATTACTATTGTCAACTCCTTTTCCATGTATCCCATTGCTCTGCTACCACTTATACAAGTTGAAAATAAAGATTGGTTCTTTCATTTTAGAAAGGGAACAGTATGTTGAAGGATGGAGCTTTAAAGGCTTTGGCAAATAGTCAGTTCGTGTACACAGGTGTTTTTTTCCTTCTTTTTAATTCAAGTATCAATTGGTGGTTGAAGCACTTTTCAACATTTTTTTCCGGTAAAGGTACCTTTAGCATTATAAAGCCCAACATTGTAAGTAATTTGTTTGCAGGAGGGGTTTTTGGAGTTCTACAATAGTGTGATGCCTTGCCTAACCTCTATTTTGGAAAATGAAGAATCTAGTTCATTTTGCAATGAAGAATATAATTCATTGGCTATGCTTATGACTGGAATGACTATTGGGAGAGAGAAGCTCTAAAGAAGAGAAGAAGAAGAAGAAGAAGAGGATTTTGTGAAGAAAGTGACAAGGAACATAAAATATAGAGGATCGGCCAGATCTAGATAAGGGAAAATTGTGGTGAAGTTGTTAAAATTTTCTGTGGTTTTGTCATCATTTTACTTACACTTAACAAATCCCTCCAAAATGAAAATATATCTTCCAAAACAGAACCTGCCCTCTTTCCCTTTCGTCTGATTTGGTTTTGCGAAATCGTCCAGTTTCTCATCTTAACAAGATAACTACGGGTTTGGGTATTCAGGTGGGTATGGAGTTTTGGGCGAGATGGGCTCACAAAGCGCTCTGGCACGCTTCGCTATGGCACATGCATGATGTTCGCGTTCTTGCCCACTCTCTACCCTTCTTGCTCTGTTTTCTTTGCTATTTCTTTATTTTAGTTGATGATCTCTTGAAATCGTAACCGACCATTGAAAATACTCGTCTCACATGCCAATAGTAATCACCACTCAGTGCAATTTTGTTCACTCTCTTTAAAAGAAGGCGAACGTTATCCTCTCTCTTATTGGTTGAAATGATGTAAGTCTCACCCCTTCAATACACTTTTTTGATAAGCATGACATCATTTTGTGATGGGATCTACACCATTTTAACCAATAGAAATAAGGTAATGTTCACCCTTCTTAAGGAGGATGGACAAAATTAAATTCAATCACCAACCTAAGCCCGGAAATTATAAACTCATAGGATTAAAAAATGGAATTGGCCGTTGAAATAAGTAGTGTATTATTGCTGTGCTTTTTTTTTTTTGTTTTAAATAACCGGATGTCCAAAATAGTTTGCGCAAATTCCGACTAATTTTGGGGCTTTGAAGTTAACAACCAGGCAAACCCTACAATGACCCTCTAGTTTGGAATGTTTGGACTCCGTGAAATTCGAATGTGAGACATTATAGAGGACAAACTGTCACGACCCAAATCCGGAATCCGTGACCGACCATCACCACCGAAGGCCATCTTTAATCCACATTGTAATTTTTTTCTAAAATAATTAGTTTCTTAATTATAAAACAAATGTGGAAGCATTATCAGATTAAAACAACCTTAATAATTACAGAGCTGTCTAGTGCAGAAAACATAAGTATCAGCCTGTAGGCCTTATATTACAAAGTCGCCCGTAGGCTTTATATTACATCTCGTGGGCACTACTATCGACCACACCAAATACAAACAGTGTAACAATGTTTTACAAATCCTACAATACAATAACAATTCTTTATCATGCAGCAACAGCTTCAACAGGCAGATCATTTTATTATCAACAATTTGAAATGTTTTATATACGCAAAACATTTCAGTGGAAATTACGATATAATAAGCCTCCATAATTCTCATGCGAAGTCATTTTATGCATTTTCCATTTTTTTACGATAATCAACATGCAAAGTCTTTTTATGCATTTTCTTTCCATTATTAAGAGAAAGGGGGGAGAATAGACTTTTCATTTGCATCTCTTGTGAACGGAAACCGGTGTAAAGTGGGTAGCTAGCCTAATGTGAGGTAATGATATCAAGACCCTGGAATCCCCGGCATAATTCCTCAATAATGGCCAACTCACGTTCAGATGCTTTCCTTTTTCTCATTTAAGGAATTAATTCATTAATCATGCTTGTTTTTCATTAAACAATTCAATCGTGGCTTTTCTGTAAGCAATTTTATCATAAAATCATATATGCAATAACTGGATTATCATTAATCAGAAATCATATTAATTAAAAGAGATGCTTCCTATAGAAGCCATTCAATTTTAATTATTAATCATAAATCATATTAATTAAAAGAGATGCTTCCTATACAAGCCATTCAATTTTAATTACTGTATTAATCATGCAAGGTTTAGCAGATAATCATGTAGACAAAGTATATTTGTAATTTTTATCTTTGAAGCGTGAACCAAAGCACACCGGACGGAAAGAACCTAACGACGGATACTGGGTCCTGCTCAGTCATAAATCCAATTTATCCCACAAGTCGAATTTATCGGACTTTACTAGAATTCGCCCTGGTGGATGGCGTATTTTGTGATTATTAAAATTTTCAGGCGACGGCCCGGAGTCCCATGGCTATGCGGGCCCGTCATCCGAAAAATAACTATAAATCATAAAAAATTCCTAAATTCATAATAGTCTCATTATTCCCTAAAAACACTCGCGATGGTTTTTAAACCAATAAAATTTCCTTTTACCATAAAAAATCCATATCTTATAATACCCTTAATTATAAGAATTATTTTTATTACAATTAAATATAACACTTAGCCTAAAAATGTTATTATCACCCAAAATAATTATTTTCATCAATAATAATTATTCTAGGCATTATTCTACTAACTTGCATAATTTTCTAAAATCATGATTAAAATCTCATAAATAACATAATTACTCCAAAAATATTATTTATCACGTTAAAAATATAATCCTCAATAATTATATTTTTCTCCCTTAAAAATCTTACTAATCAACTTAAAAATCTTACTAATCAACTTAAAAATCAATTTTTTCTTGCTCCCGTGTTTTTTTTTTTTTGGTAACCGAGGAACAACCCTGCAGCTAAGCCACTATTGGACCCGACTGCGCAATCCAAACCTCGAGGGAGACTAGCACAGCAACCCACCGCCATGACCCCCCACTTAAATCATAGTTTGTCTCCAGGGGGAATCGATCCCTGTTATGTTGCAAGTGCAGATTCGCCCTTACCATGTTGACAACCCATGGGTGGGTGCTCCCGTGTTGCTATGCATAGCACGGTTAGAATGCTTGTACAAATATAAAGAGATGGGGTATGGAGATGATCCCTTCATTGTCCACCTGGCTCCTTGTTATACCTGTAGTGGTGGGCTGACTTCTCTTTCTACTACATATACGATGAGTTTAATTCTTTTCTAGAAAAGTCTTGGATTTTGATTTTCGCGCTCTATTTTTATTGATGACACTCCATTTTGTTTTAGTAACTTCACGTTAAAAGTGGAGCGCCATCAGTAAAAAGTGGAGTGTGAAAATCAGTTTCCAAAAGTCTTTTGTTGGACCCGGAGTGCCCCATGGATTAGGGTACACAATGTCACTCCCTGTAACCGCTCTAAAAACGGACTTGCGGATGCGATGTCGAATGCCATAAAAGACTTAATTGAAATCCGTCCTACCACCAATTGATTTTAGGAGAGTTGATAGAAAAGCGGTCCGACATCTTTTAACATTCGAAATGCCCAAAAATGTTTTAAATAGACTTTCTGCTTTGTGCCATGGACCGATGGACGGACAAGAACTTGCCACTTGGTTTTAATCTGTGCTGTCAAGAAATTAATCATAGTTCTCAAAAGTTTTGAGCTATCTGAACTTAACGGCCCGATCCACCAAAAGACTTTCTTTGAAATTTTACTATTAGGAATAAGAACATGAACTTGAAATTACGACTTTAACGGTAACTATTTGTTTTTTTCGTCAATGACAATAGCTAATTATTAGTGACTAGGGATAAGTATGGATCGGATTAGTTCGGTTTCATAGTAAATCAATAACCAAACTAATACCTACGGATTTTGAATTTGGAAAACCAAACCAATCCTAACCATTAAAATACGCTCCGGTTTCGATTTTGAGCCCCGGTTCGCTTGAAATTTAAGATATCTATCCTCGTAAATTATTTATATTTCTTAAAATTGGAGAGAAAATTAACCGAAACTTACAGTTACAGTGTTAAAAACAATCCTATTAGTGTGTATAGAATAAAGCAAGGAAAAAATTATTCGAAAGACAAGATAGTTGCTAGCATGCATATAGGGGATATCGTTGGCCGGGCAAGAGAAATTGATGCATTACGTATTTACATTAGGTTTATATAGAATATGAATATGTATCTTCATATTTAAAAATTTAGGGTAATTTGTCTTGACGATGAAAGAATAATGGGGTAGAATGAGAAATTATTCTTTGTTCTTAGAGCAAGGCCATATTGTGTTCCAGATGTGTTGTGATTGGTTAAGAGTTAAGACTATAGGACCCGTGACGTTTGTGTTGGTAAATTAGATAACACATTACGTGTCGTGATTGATGTGGAACATTGTTCCAAGAGCACTCAATAATCTCTCGTGGAATAGAGATTGAAAATTTTATTGCCTATAAGGCTTAGCCTGTGTTTTATTTGGTGTATCTATATTATATGTGTGTGTATATATATATACACACGGTTCGGATCGGATTGGAACCAGAACCAGTAACATAAATCCACAAACCAGATCATTCAACACAGATTGTAATTTTTTGAATCCAGGACCAACCCATACTACTCAAAAACCGAACCAAGTCGTCCGATTTGGACTGGATTCGCGGTTTGACGGATTTTTTGTTCACTCCTATTAGCGACTCCCGGATTACCATGTGTAATTATCGGTGGGGATGAAAATATTTTCCCCAAAAATCTTTTCTATTTTGGGACGACGATTTACAAGAAAAATATTGGAGTTTTTAAATATTCATCCTCAAACCTCATCCCTCGTAAGTTTTCATCCGGCACTTTTTGAACAGTTAAGTTTCCATCCTCACTTTTAAATAATTCCAGGATTGCCCTTTATATATATATATATATGGGAGAGATTTTTGGGACTAAAAAATAATCTTAAAGTTCCTCTAGAGTCACCCCTAATTTTAATTCCAAAATTTTAGGCAAATCTTTAAAACCTTACACCCCTAATTTCGGCAGCTATTCCCCCCATCCCACCCCACTCCGAAAACTGAACCAAACAAACGGCAAGATGACGGCCGGAATCCGACGCTGGAATCTCCTGCAACGAGTGTCTGCCGAGCAAACGTTGGAATCTTGAAGATCATCTATTCCAGAAGGTTTGAAGAGGCTCGGATATGTGTCCTTTGCCATGATTTGCTATTTTATTGGGAAAGGTTTGGTGATCATAAGATCGAAAAGGTGAAGCTGCCCCCGTTTACCATTA
>JAOTQK010000018.1:19695438-19707281 GCA_025642025.1 Rhododendron ferrugineum
GTCAATAATTTATCGCTACCCATACTAAGTGGATCAACCCTTGTCTCCCCCAACCACCCAACAAGAGAGGATGACTATGTGCCACTTGTAGAATTTTTCGTTATGTGATTGGTTGGGAGCACTAGGTGGATATAACACATGGAAGTCCGGGACTAATATTGAATAATTACTCTTCCTTTATAGAGGTTTGTGGATACGCCAAACTGAGATTATCCTAATCGCACTTAGGGACTATGCTCGGTTGGAAAGTGTTTTGTACCCCAAGAAATTATTTTTCAACAAGTGGTACTGTGATAGTGAGATGACAAAAACACGTTGATTGTCAAATAATTACTGAAATAATAATTAAGCTTTAAAAGGGTATAAGTTATGAGATTAAATTCTTTCCACCGCTGGTGGAAATGACGGGCTTTCTACCGCCATCCATTATGGACCCCACCATGCGTTCATTGTTATAATATGAATCATTCATCTTGTAGGACCCATAGTGTAGTATATTCACGCAAAAAATCAATTTGAATAGCTATCAATTGATCAATCAAAAGTTGAATTTTAATTTATAAAATGGACGTCCTGATCCTATCAAGTTAAACTGTCCATAACCATCCGTTTTATAAACCAAAATTTAAATATTGATACACCTATTAATATCCGGTGAAATTAATTTTTTGGATGTGAATACTACTATGCGGGTCCTACAAGATAAACTGTTCAGATCGACAATTAATGTAACGTGGGGCCCAAAATAATGGTGATGGAAAATCCATAATTTCTGCCGCCGGCGGAAAGAATTTAATCTCGTTAGTTATTAGCAAGATTAGGTGCTACTCGTTATTGAAAGCCATGTTGAAACCAATATGGAGTTAGAACCCACATAAAATAAGAAACTATTCTTTTTTTTTTGGTCAAACGGAATTTAATAAGAAACTATTCATTGGTCTGGAAAATTTGTTAAAGCTCTAAAGTCATGCATATAAACGAGATCTACAAAACTAAATATATAAGGCTCGTAATACTGTTTGTTATAATAGTTTCAACACAACTTCCTCCGGTTAGTTGGTTGGTGGATTTACTCCCACACACTCATAGTTTCGGCGTAAATGACGCGTAAATGACCCGCCTTTGGTCGGACCACAGAGAAATTAGCTAGTTGACGTGGACATAAGTTGAGTGTATATCACTAGATGAATGGTTCCCTTAAAATGCCAGTAATTTCCATGAAATGTAGTTGCATACCAAGCAAAGCGAAATAGAGAATCAGCTATATAAATCAAGTGGCGTGTGGCCTATATATGAGTGAGCGGAAGATGAATAGAATTACCCCAATCGAGTTGATTGAGAAAATGGCTCACCGGAAGCTTCAATCTCACCAGCCAGATACACACATATTGACACACACACAATTACCTGTCATACAACAATTTCTTCACCGCTACTCGCATGCCATCAAACAGAACACCGCGATAAACGATCCCAAAATCTCCGCTCCCGATCACATTCTCATCAGCAAAGCCATTCGTAGCCACTTCAATTTCCCTCGCCGTATACCACTGGTACCCCAGCTTCGCGTCTGAAGCCCTGCACGAGTACCTACTAGCCGCCGACTCCAAATCAGGAGTCGGCCACGGGCCGTTTCTTCTCTCCTGCTGCCCGATGCCCAATTCGATATCACTTCCGTTCCGCGACAAGAGCCTCCTGTCCAGAGGGCTGAGAGAAGAATGCGGGTTCTTGGAAATCGCGGATTTTAGGGTGGTGAAATGGATCCTGCTGGGCTTCTTGCAGCGGCGGCGGCAAAAGGAGAAGTAGAGGGAGAGAAGAACAAGAATCAGAACGATGATTAGAAGAGTGCAGATGAGAATTGTGATCCATAGTTTGATGCCGAAGAAAGAGGTGTGGTTTGTGAGCTGGCGATGGAGAGAGGCAGCGCCTGCTGACATAACTAGAGGGAATGATCTATCGAGGTTCGAGGAGATAGACTGATTTGGAATGGGGTTTTGGCTTTCTAGAGAGAGAGAGCGCTGGAAGAAGTGATAAGTGTAGTCCTATGATCCTATCATCCTATCAGGACTCATTCTGTTTCGATTTTGAATCTGGGCAGAGCAACTGAAAACCGTGAGTAGCGGGAATGAGGAGTCTTGATAAGGTGTGGAAGCGACCACTCTGGGTTGGTGAACAACCAATGGATTGCCGCTGTTTAGTAAGGGTGGGCTCCTTGACAGCTGACTTCCTCGCATTGACCCGAGATCACGTGCTAATCTCGCGTGAGTCTAATTGTGAGGCCCAAATGATGGAATTGAAGTTGTAATAATCAATTCAAATCAATAGAATTACTCCGTATAATATTTGACAGCACATGCGAGATTTTGTTATTTTAAGATCTTACGATAAAGTAAATTCCTAAATCTTAGATCCAGTCACCAAGCCAATCTCATCGGGCTAAACCTCTCTTCTTGATTGATCTATCTATGTAGTTATTTTCATTTTACTCAAACTTCTAAGCATAACCTTTTTGTAAGAAAATGAAAGACTTGAAGATTTTGGATGATTAGATTGACTTTTCAACAGCTCTTTGGATTTGATTCCATCATTACTAGCGGAGAATTCAATTAAAGTTGGGATAAAATTACGTATAAATTGGCCCTGTAAAAGTTAGCATACGAAAGATTTAGAATCTGAAATCTTAAAATGTAACTACCCGGATTTTTGCCCAATTTTTTTTATAAATACAAATTTGAAATGTTAAATACTAATTCAATAATTAGTTAGATTAATTAATTAAAATACATTATCATGTGTATAATTGATATTACTAACAAACTTGTATAGGAGATGTCCATATATATATTATACTTTCGATATACATGGATCCATACTCATCCCTTATCCTTCCTAACTACACCCTAAAAACTCTAACTAAAATTTTATCCAAACAAAACCCATACTTACTTCCCACGTTCCCACACTCCACCACCCCTCTATCTCATCCCCTCTTTTTGTGCAAAAACCTAACCCACCTTCCAATCCCCATATATTCGGCTGAGAGAGAAGAGAGAGAAACACAATTACTCCCCCATCCTTTTTATTTCCGAGAGAGAGAAACACAATTACTCCCCCATCCTCTTTTTGTTTTGTTCTTCCTTTCCTTGTTTTATTTTTCTCTTTTTTTTTTCTGTTCATAATCCCTAACCAAGAAAGAAACAAATCTTTCCAACCTTACTACCATTTTGCCGAGAAGAAAGGAGGAAAAAGAAAGAAGAAAGAAAGGAGGAGTGCCGCCGCCATGCTCCATTATACTAATTTTTTTGGTTAAATTCATTCTTAGCTTGAAACTCCAAAGATCAAGGTAGATTTTTCTTTACCCCTTAACTCTAAGTATATTAGATATGTTCATAATATAATCGTGCGTGGTTCAAAACAAACCCTGCAAAAAACTATAAACCTGGAGAAAATGTTTCGAACTAGATAATACCTCATGAACATAACCATATGTTTTCGTCCGCAAACTCGTTTCTGAAACCGAATCCCAAACCTCGTTGAAAATGAATATTGAACTGTTATGGGTCCCCATAGAGTTAGTTGACCTCCTCACTATTTTTAATTTCTAGTCAAAATTTACTATTTTAACTAGAAATGAAATGATTTTTAAAGGCTAGACATACAAAACCTCATGTCAATTTCAAGCTTTTGACCAGAAATGGCATGTAAGGGTAAACTTAGTAGGGGTAATTATGATTTTATGTCATATTTTCTTATTTCGTTTGAAATACGTGGAATAAGAATTACGTGGAATAAGAATATACATGATTGCAAATGACAAACCAATTTAGAATCACATTATCCCTCCCTTATCCTGTAGTTTAGATCCTTGTATCAATCCCTAAGATAAGGAAGTGTTACTCTAATCAGTATCCCTAATAATTATTTTCTTAACAAGATTATTGTATTTATTCAAAACATTAGAATGAAATCACTTCCTATATAGAAATAATAGGAATTTCATTCACGATACTCATATTGTCATTTATCTTCAAAATTTCAGCCATCCAAGCATAGCTTCTGTCTCAATTCACAGGGAGCATTAGAGCATCCACAGTGGTATAATAAAAAACAAAAGGTTGCTAAGGTTAGCAACATTTGCTCAAAAAAAAACTCACATTGGAATAACCAAACTTAGCAACTTTTTAACAACTCATCAAATTTTGATTAGATAATCAAAACTAGCAATTTTTTTTGCCAATAATCAAATTTAGTTGTCCCCACATTTATTCAATCAAGGACACCAACATTACACAAAAACATTCTCTCTCTTTTATTTTCAACATGTTTTTAAGAAAAATACTTTTAAAAACAATTTTTATTTTTTTCAAAAACAATTTTTCCCAAAACTGTTTTACAAAAACTGTTCTTTTGAAAAAAAGAATTTATTCAAAAACTTTTTTTAAAACTTATTCCCGAAGACTTTTTTTTTTAAATCAAAGTTTTCAAAAACTATTTTCTCTTTTTCTAATAACCTGTTTTTATTAGTTTGAAAACTATTTTTAAAAAATTACAGTATGTCACAATTTCTATATTTTTATAAGTTGAATAGGTGATGTGGCAAGTTTTTGTTATTCAATTTTGATTGTACCATTGTGAACCTCTACATTGCTAACCTTAGCAATCCCTTAAATGGATAATCAAAATATGATATGACAACTTTTGATTATTCCACTGTGGATGCTCTTAGAAGGAATTGTAGTAATTTTGAAAAAAAAATTCACAATTATGAATTTTTGAAAATCAATACTAGTACTTCATTAACATGCCAATGGAGTACTAGAAGCATCACTCGTGCATAGGTAGCACGTGCAAAGCTTGCTAATGCCCTTTTAACGGTTCTACTCCCAGAAAGTTCCAGATTTCAATTGAAAATATTTCTAGAATGCATTTATGTTACAATTTTTTCCCCATTACAGCGAATACTAGAGTAAATAATTCCACTTATCTTATAGTTACATAATCCTCGAAACGCTCCGCACTTTTGCTCTCAATCTTCACATTGTATTCGTGTTTTCAATTCTCGCACTCGCGAATTTCAGTAGCATGACGTGTGATTCAAAAATGCTTTCAAGTACGTTTGCGCTCACACACGTGCATGCAAATTATGTGACTTATGAATCGCAACACAATGTGCCAAAGAAGACCCTCTAGTCGTATAAAAAAAAATTTAAAATAAGACCCTTATAGTTAGACCCTATTACGTTTAACTTTTAGCACTTTTTGTTTTTATTCAAATTTTTTTCGCGTTTATTAATTTTGCGCCAAATTTTTATAGATTATTAATTCGTCTCGAGACGAATCGAAAAAGTAACAAAATTTTACTTTTATCCAAATATTTTGAAAAATAAACTTTTTTTTTTTGCTGAAAATTGATTATTTTCCAACATATTTGGTTAAAAGTAAAAAAAATCTACTTTTTTTATTCGTCTCGTCAACCCAAAAATAAGGTGCAAGTACAAGAAAACAAAATCCCAAAAGTTAAGTCCGTACTGGACAGGATTGGGTACATTTTACTTCTACCACGGCGAAATAAACTTGATTGTACGTATTTGTACCCAAAAAGAATTGACACACTAAACGACGTCGCACTGGCTCCAGAAAATCTATCAGGTCAAGTCATCTTCCGTTGGTGAACCAATCGAAATCCCAAATCCCCCCCCTGAAAGATTCAAAAAAGCCCAAAAGCAATTTAAAAAAAAAACAGGAAAATCGAAAATATCCAGACGAAGGTAGAAGCCTCCAGAAGCTGGGTCTCCCGCCCCCGCTTTCGTTGGCAAACAGAAGGTCCTAGAACGCTTCCCCTCCGCTATATATACCCATCGTCTTCTCCACGCGAAGATCAACTCAGCATCAATTCGTAATCCAAGTTCCAGTGCGATCACATTTTCCGATCACATATCCCTCTCTCTCTCTTGCTCTCTCTCTACATATATCTTTGCAATTGTTTCTCTCTCCGAAGCATTCATCTGTCTAAGATTCCTCGATGGCGGACGTTCAGATGGCCGACGCTGAGACCTTCGCGTTCCAGGCCGAAATCAACCAGCTTCTGAGCCTCATCATCAACACCTTCTACAGCAACAAGGAGATATTCCTCCGTGAACTCATTAGCAATGCCTCTGACGTAAGTACCGATTCCAACTCCTGTTCCACTCGTCCATGTAAACTTATGTGTGTGTGTGCATATTTCTGTTCTGTTGTTTGTGAGACTCAATTGGGGTTTTTTGGTTTTTGGTGTAGGCGCTGGATAAGATCCGATTCGAGAGCTTGACGGACAAGAGCAAACTAGATGCCCAGCCGGAGCTATTCATCAGGCTCGTTCCTGACAAAGCAAACAAGACTCTCACTATCATTGACAGCGGTATTGGGATGACCAAAGCAGGTTAGTACCACCAATCCAATCCTCGTTCCTTGCCAATTTGCACAGAATTAAAAGAATCCTTACGCGGAACAACTGAACTGTACAAGTTTTTTTCCACCAGTATTGTATCTTAATTTTGGCCTAATTCTTCATCTGATGGATAGGAGACACTTTGGTTTATTTGAATTGATTTTTCTTTTTCTATGTACTCCCTTCGTCACTAACCTCAAAAAGTTTGTCCCTGAATTCAACGATTGAAATAGTAACGATCATAACTCCTAAAATACACAGTACATAAATAGAATTATCTTACTTCTTACAGTGCAATTTTTTTTTTTTTTTTTTTTTTTTTTTTGGGGGGGGGGGGACTTGAGCATATTTTTCTCCTTTACTTTGGGGACTTAGTTAGAGTAAGGGGAGGCTAAAAAAGCAATGATTCATTTGTTTTGCTCGCCTGGTTAAAAGAGAATTATGGGACATCTAATAGAAGAAATAATTGATCAAAACTGGGGACGGATAGTTTTTTTGTTGTTGTGGAGGAATTGATGGTAATGTATTTTGGGTGGTTGTTTTGCCAGATTTGGTTAACAACCTGGGGACAATTGCGAGGTCTGGGACCAAAGAATTTATGGAGGCATTGCAGGCCGGGGCTGATGTGAGCATGATTGGGCAATTTGGTGTTGGGTTTTACTCGGCGTATCTTGTTGCGGAGAAGGTGATTGTGACGTCAAAGCACAATGATGATGAGCAGTACATTTGGGAATCACAAGCTGGTGGCTCATTCACCATCACAAGGGATGTCAATGGTGAGCAGCTTGGCAGAGGAACCAAAATCACCCTCTTCCTCAAGGAAGATCAGGTAACTAGACTACCCAATGAGTTAATGTTTGGTTGATTATTAGTTGTGGAGATGGGATAATTTGATGAAAATTGAGATGCGTTAATTTTTTTTGGTATGCACATATATTCCATTTTTTGGAACATCATAATTTAGATATCATTACTTGGATCCAAGAAGCATTTATGTAGAGATTTCATTACATTACTTAAGTAGATAAGAGCTACCATCGCTTTAATGTACTGTGGAATTCAAAATCAATTAGTGCATACTTGAACAACACACGATATGTATAATTTGGGAATATTGCCAATTAAGATATAGGCAGTAGAGATTCTAACAAATGAGTTGGCAGTGGAGATTTTAGCGAATGAGTAGCTTTAATTAATGGAAACGGTCATAAATGGAGTCGGTAATGTTTTTGCGGAAACATAACTCTAGTCTCTAAAGGGTGCGTAGCCCCGAGAAAGAAGAAAATACTTCACAAAGAAAGTGCAAAAAAATACAACAGAGAGAAATAGTACTCCTAGTCTGATCTGCAACCAGTTAGGCAGTTATTTGAACTTGCTAAACGGAGATGCTTAACTTGGAAGGGTGCATTGTTTTGAGGTTGGCTATTTGGTTCTGGGACAACGAGAAATTTAGTTCTCATCTAACTTGCCTGCAATTTAGGAGGGAATTGCTGTGAATATTTGCAGTATTTTTAGGCATTCAATGTGTTGTTTCTGTTGCTGACTTTATAATCTGTTTCTGCAGTTGGAGTACTTGGAAGAGAGGAGGATCAAAGACCTTGTAAAGAAGCACTCCGAATTCATCAGCTACCCCATCTACCTCTGGACTGAAAAAACAGAAGAGAAGGAAATTAGCGATGATGAAGACGATGAGCCAAAGAAGGAAGAAGCAGAGGGTGAAATTGAAGAGGTTGATGAGGAGAAGGACAAGCCGAAGAAGAAGAAGGTCAAGGAGGTTACCCATGAGTGGCAACTTATCAACAAGCAGAAACCCATCTGGCTTCGCAAGCCAGAGGAAATTACCAAGGAGGAATACGCCGCCTTCTACAAGAGCTTGACAAATGACTGGGAAGAGCACCTTGCTGTCAAACACTTCTCTGTCGAAGGGCAGCTCGAATTCAAAGCCATTCTCTTTGTCCCGAAGAGAGCTCCTTTCGATTTATTTGACACCCGAAAGAAGATGAACAACATCAAGCTCTATGTTCGGAGGGTCTTCATTATGGACAATTGTGAAGAGCTAATTCCGGAGTACCTTGGATTTGTCAAGGGTGTAGTAGACTCTGATGACTTGCCACTCAACATCTCTCGTGAGATGCTGCAGCAAAACAAGATTCTCAAGGTGATCAGAAAGAACCTGGTGAAGAAATGTATCGAGATGTTCAACGAGATTGCGGAGAACAAAGAGGATTACAACAAGTTCTACGAAGCTTTTTCAAAGAATTTGAAGTTGGGTATCCATGAGGATAGCCAAAACCGAGCGAAATTGGCTGATTTGCTCCGGTATCACTCAACCAAGAGCGGTGATGAATTGACTAGCTTGAAGGATTATGTCACAAGGATGAAGGAGGGTCAGAAAGATATCTATTACATCACCGGTGAAAGCAAGAAAGCTGTAGAGAACTCCCCATTCTTGGAGAGACTCAAGAAGAAAGGGTATGAAGTACTTTTCATGGTCGATGCCATAGATGAGTATGCTGTTGGGCAATTGAAGGAGTATGATGGGAAGAAGCTTGTTTCTGCAACAAAGGAGGGTTTGAAACTTGACGATGAGACGGAGGAAGAGAAGAAGAAAAAGGAGGAGAAGAAGAAATCGTTTGAGAATCTCTGCAAGACAATGAAGGACATTCTTGGAGACAGGGTGGAGAAAGTGGTGGTTTCTGATAGGATTGTGGATTCCCCTTGCTGTTTGGTGACTGGGGAATATGGTTGGACCGCGAATATGGAGAGGATCATGAAGGCCCAGGCGTTGAGGGACAGTAGCATGGGGTCCTACATGTCGAGCAAGAAAACGATGGAGATCAACCCGGATAATGGAATCATGGAGGAGCTGAGGAAGAGAGCTGAGGTCGACAAGAATGACAAGTCGGTGAAAGATCTTGTGCTGCTGCTGTTTGAGACGGCTCTGCTCACTTCTGGGTTCAGCCTTGATGATCCCAATACATTTGCAGCGCGGATTCACAGGATGCTGAAATTGGGTCTGAGCATTGATGAGGATGAGGGAGCCGAGGATGATGCCGACATGCCGGCTTTGGAGGAGGAGGGAAATGAGGAGAGCAAAATGGAGGAAGTGGACTGAGGCTAGTTGAGGGTATGAAAAGTTGGGTTTTTTCTTTTCTGGTACAAAGTATGAGTTGTTGATAACTAGTAGTTGTAAATTGTCTTGAGTCTCTTGACAAAAAGGTGTGTGTCTGGGAGGAGAATTCCTCCCTCTGATGGTCCAGTCTTGTGTTCCTTTTTGGTTTAATGAGTCCTGTGTGAGTGTAAGTCACTGGATTGTCCTCTTGGGATCATAATGAAATAGTATGTTTTGAGTCTCCATTGGTTTGCCTTATCCCATTCTGAAGTATCGAAATTGGCTTTACAACCCAGTTCGGTTTTGGACCCCCATGTTTAGTGAAATTACAAATCCTAAAGATTTTTTTCCCCTTCAAATGAAAGGAAAAACGGATGGATCTTGCTAACCACTATGCCAAATAACTTTGACCAAGGTGGAAAAATTACACAACACATACAGCTCTTCAACGCAAGTGTAACACTTCGACGCGCCATACTTCGGCTTCAAGACCAAAATTTTCTCCAATAGGTATCCATTTTGGGAGCCAAAAAATTAGGTGTGTTCAAGAAAGCTAATATAACTGCTAAATTGACCTAACCCGAATTGAACCATTTTATTTGATCTGGTACTGTGTAGGGGTGAGAATGGACTAGATTGGCCTGATTTTATAGTAATTTAATAACCAAAACACTACTTACGGATTATGAATTTAAAAAATCAAACCAACCTATAAAATTCATAAAATCAAATTATTCAATGGTGGTTCGGTTTCGGTTTTAAACCACAGTTCGCTTAAAATTGAGATATCATCACTGTAAACTATTTTAAGTACTTAAAATTGCATAGATAACTTAAACTAAAAGTTATATTGAAATTAGTATATTAAAATCATCAAAATTTACTAACATCAACCAACTAAATAAGAATAGAATACATTAGAAAATAAGTTACCGAGAAAAAAGAGTAGGAAATCACTTGATTAAGCCCAAACCATATATGTTCAGCGTAATGAAATTGTAGAAATAGGAAGTTTAGAAAATTAATATTGGAAGTGAAAAAAAAGAATAGGGTGGTGAAATAGAGTATTAGATAAGGAAATTAAGTTTATTAAGTATATCTAAACAAATTATATATATGTATATATATCACATGGTTCGGATTGGTTTGGAACCAAAATCATTAATGTAAATCCATAAACCAAATCATTTAACACTGTTTCTATTTTATTTAAACCGAGACCTAACCACATCATTAAAAAATCAAATCAAACTATTCGGTTTGGATTGGTTTGTACTGGATTCATAGTTTCATAGTTATTTTGCTCACCCCTAGTACTGCGGTTTATTGGTCTGGTTATGGTTCTCAAAAATAAGAATCGGCAGTTTTAATTTGATTACTAGTTATCGCTTTAAGAACCACGGTTAGAACCGAATTAGACCGGATAATACCAATACATATACACGCACATGAACACACACATATAACAATTTAATTTAATTTGGTAGGAAGTCTTTAAAAAATTACTATAATCATTCCATTAAGAATAATACGTAAGTATTTACTATTCATTATTCAACCTACCCAATTTTGATATTTTCTTATTCCAAATTTCACGATTTCATTTCAGCCCTCAAATCCTGTTGGAACTTGAGGAATGAGAGAGAAAAAGAAGAGAAAGGGAAATGCGAGGGAAATGTCTTATTTACAGTTCTAAATCTTTTTACTTTCTCTTCTCTTTTCCTCCTAACCAAACAATGGGATTTTAATTTTTTCTTCCTTTCTCTTCTTTCTCACAAGTTCCAAACAAAGGTGTGGATTCCATACTTTTAATTCTTTGCTTCGTTTCCTATTCCATTACCCATTGAGAATCTCTCTTTTGATCTCTTACAACCTTACAAGAATTAACAGGTTATTTTGTGGACAGTTATTTGGATGGTAATAAGATAGAACCAGAACTGAACCGAACTAAACCAAAACCAGTCTGGTATTGCAGTTTGGATTTGGATAGGATTTACTCATATATTAGTTATATTTTGGTTCCTAATTTTCTGAAACTGTTCAGAATGATCCAGTTATTGAGTTTCTAGAGAATCGGACCAATTTGGACCGCATGCATCCCTACAAGAAAATGCAAGTGGTAACGGTCAAAAATAACCTGTTAAGAAGGCCATAATGATTTTATCACCATTGAAGCATTTTTGCCAAATTTTGTTTAAATAACACAATAGTAAGTTAAAAAAAAATGACTTTGGCTCTTAAAAAATTGGCCACAATCATCAGAGATGCTCTTGCAACATACTACTTGCATTTAATGACTTTCTA
>JAOTQK010000018.1:19966716-19992456 GCA_025642025.1 Rhododendron ferrugineum
GGACCAAATCGACGCAAATTTTAAACGTTGGGTACTAAATTGGTCAAATGTTTATATTGGGGACGAAATTGGCCACTCGCTAATACTTTGGGGACCAAAAAGGTAAATAAGCCCCCGCCCATCCAAGTCTTCTAGAGAATTCCAATAATCATCCTATTGAACTTGTATGCATCTATTCCAATACTATATTACCTTTTGGAACGAATAAGATGCATGCACCAGATTATATGCATCTATAAAAGCATATGATATCTGTTAGTAGAAATGGATATCAACTTTTATATGTGACCGAAAAATCTGATATTCGCCCGTCTAAAGTTGAAATCTTGCGTCCGTCCTTGACTTTTTCCAACTCAGCTTAGCAGTTAGCTACTCATTTCAGCCGTAGTAAAAAAACAAGTCCAAAATAAGAACGACGTTGAACTAACAACTGTCCTCGTACCCCTCTCTAGCTAGTTAGCAATTGCCTAGTGGAGGTGGTAAGTAGAATTACTCTATTACCCTTCCGTGTTTAAAAAACAAACTAACAACTGGAAGATATTTTGTATCCAAACAAGATGAAAGAAAAGATACGTTTCATTCCCCCTTATTTTGAGATGGCTTGTTTCCCCAATCCCTCCCCCCAAGACATTGGTTTTGTGGAAAGAAGCAATGAATATTCCTAGTAGAAATAAGCCCTCACTGCTTGTGGCATAGACAAAGTGGCACAAGTAAATATAATGGAAGTTTTGCTGCCTGCCTTTAGGCAAACCATTGCCCACTGTTCAAGGACGCAGCTAAGTTCAATGAACCCATATATAAAGGAAGTAATTTGCCAATATTATTGCCCTTTTACTTTAGAGAGAAAGCAAAAGGATTTGTTTTTCTTTGCTAAAGTTGCATTACTTTGTAATCTGTACTATTATGCTCGACTAAACTAGGGACTCGAAAGTTAACAACGAAACAAACCTTCAATACGTCCAATTGCCGCAATGGTTTTTTTTTTTTTTTTTGTAGGCGGTGAAAGTTGACGAACCTTAAAACTAGAGAGAGTAAGACCAGTAATTGCTTGTTATAATTCCCACTCGACCTCTTGGGTTAAAATAGCATACTTAGCAATGCTAATTGCAATACAAACTCGAATATTGGAAAATTTTAACGCGACATCATTTTGGATAAACTTTCTAATGGATTTTGAGGAGTTGAGATCCTCTCATGCGGTTCCTCATGTGACGCAAAGTGGAATCAATTACAGGTCTATTTGACGATCTGAATGGTTCATTTCGTACTTTGAGTACCATACAATTTTTCCCCTAGCTAAAATGGTTGTCAAATGACTATTATACAATTGCAAAGATACGTAGAGAGTTTCTCATCTAGGGCTTGTAGGCTTCTAGCCAAGTAAGACCAATTTCCTTTTTCTTTTCCCTCTTGTTCCCTTCGCTGTTGACAATCAAGGCACATCACACCACCAAAAGAGAAGTGGATAGTTAAAGCTTAGAGTTAAACTAAGCAGTGGTGTCGGCTAATCAAATCTCTCTTTTAACTAAATGATGACTCCTGGCTTGTGAAAACAACAGAGTACTAAATACTATTGATGACAAAAATTAAGACCTAATAATGACAAAAATTAAGACAAGTTAAAAATAAAAAGCGCGATTACATTTATTAGAGAGCCCATGCACGAACCAAAACTAATTTATTCATAAATTTAATGGGTAGTTGGTGGCTAAGTCACATAATTCGCGTGCAGGTGCGTGAACGGGAGCGTGAGCGTTAAAGCGCCTTTGAATCACATCACAAACTACTAAATCCGCGAGCACAGTATGAAAATTGAGAACGGGATTGCAGGACATTCTGAAGAAGTATGTGACTAAGGGTGGCAAGATTTAAGAGTTTTTTTTTTTTCCTTCTCATTATGCAAGAGGCAGGTGCAACTGGAGATTCTCCTTTTTTGTAATCCCATGTGTGCTAAAAAATAAAAAACTGCTTCAAATTTTGATTCTTTAGCCCCTATTGATTACAAGTTGCTTGAATGAGTCCAATCTGGATTTTCCAGACCATTGGTTTGAGTATGAAATATAATGACCAACAAAAATACTGCATCACTAAATCCGTTGTGTCCCTCCTGGGATTCGAATAAAATGAATCCATCTGATAAATCTCAATTCACCACTTATTTTGCCTCGCAACACTGCACCGCTCTCACCGCCCACTCTGTTGCTACTCTGGCCGCCCATGCTGTTGCTACTCTGGTTTATCGTTCTTTCTGTTAAACAGCTCCTTCATCTACCCCATTTCCTGTTTGCCGTATTCCCTTTCTGTATTCCAGTTATTGGTTTAAGATACTCTTTGAATGCATGTGGACACAAACATGAACAATAATTACTCTAATCTCATTGGATGAGAACTTCACAGCAGGGAAGTTCAGGAATTTTGTCTCAAGGGAAAGATACGTATGATGTTCAAATCTACAATAATAGTTCCAATTCATTGAACGATACACTTGATAAGAGGGAAATTCAAGAATTTTGTCTCAAGGAAAATCAAATAAATCTTCTCCCTCTTCCCAAATTGATGCAATTTCAGTGCCTAAATTCTCTTTACATCCTCTACTTCCTCTACAGCTAGGACAGGTATACATAATTGTCCAGGAAAAGAGAAGAAAGGGACAGTGAAGAAGAAGTGACTGATGATGATCTTCTTGAGACCTCTCATTTCGTTTCTGCACATTCACCCCTCTTTTATCCTCCTTTGTTTCACTTCTATGCTCAATATCCTCATTTACTTGCCTGAAAAATAACAGAGTTCTACACAATGTCAGAAACTTGATAAATTTACCACAAATTCTACAATTTATCATAATAGCAAATAAAAGTAACACAAGGGACATGAACATACCAATGGATCTTTTGCAGTGAAGAACAGCCTCACGTATTGAGCTCTCGGAATCGCAAGGCATTCGCCAATATCCAACAGAGTCACCCGAACTTGCCCGCGGAGAAGTTGACGGTGAATACACCACTTGCATTCTTGAACCAGCAGCTTCAATTCTGGAGCCAAATCTTCGGCCTCGTAGTTTCTGGCACAACGGCCTAATGAATTCCAAGTACTTCTCCAAAATTCGCTTCGATAACATCCGACACATTCGTATAGATGAACGGCGAATTTTTCCCTTCTTTTGGTCATGTCCAGAGATAGGTGTTGTTGGAGTGGAATCTGATGTATAAACATCATCATAGCATTCCATATTCTCCAATGACTTCATGAAAAGAGGGATGAGAAAGCCATCAGAGATGAGTTCATCGGCATGGACAAGAGTACGAGGAGACTCTGATTTGGGAAAATCAAAGTTGAATTCCTGGGAACCTATGAAGAATCTCTTCGAGGCTGGTAATTTCGGGTCCATCTCAATGAAGGAAGCCTCGTCGTAGGCATCGATGGAGGCCCTAAACGACTCTCCTAGGCTATCAAAAGATGGCTTTATGTTCACTAACCAGCTATGTGAGAAGCTTTCAATGGAAAGAGTTTGGGAAGTATCCATTCTGTCAGGGTATTTCACAGAATGAGAGGAGAGAAGATTCTGTAGAGTTCAAGGTATACAAGCTGGGTATAGCAGAGGCCCTCCTGTAATGACAGATATGCCTAGTCTATATATATATATATATATATATACACCCACAAATAACTAACTTACCATCATCTCCAGAACAATCGTACATGTGGTGGCCTTGGCTACAGACAATTTTATTAATAACTGAAAAGGAAAAGAGGAGAAAAAGACAGAAACTGTGAGCCCCACACCAGCCATACTGTACCCTAGGAACCTTTCCTTTACCCTGACCTTTTCTTTTCATGTCCTCTAAGCTTCTTCACAACAGATAACAAACAATTAAAGAAAGATCACTGAGTGCTAATGGGAAACATGTCCATCCACACTCATTATTATATTCAAGGCTGCTTCCAAATGAAAAACAAACTAAGTAAACAACTACTACTAGTTCCAGTCTTGTGGTTTCCAATGTTGATTCTACTGAACACAACCCCCATCTTGCATGCTTTGTATTTTCATTTAGCAACTTATTGGTAGGTAGAACCAGGTTAGAAAGAGGGATTTCAACATTATGATACTTGCATCCCAACTACTGCAGCACAGTTCTCTAACTGGATGATAACTACTTTACTGTACCAGTATTCAAGGAGTGCTTATGCAAGATTCTACAATGATATCAAGAGTAGGAAGAAACTATTCTAGCATTATGCTTACAACACTCATGTAACAAGTCCATAATATCAAGCGGCATTATTAGTTCAAAAATTACCCTTAAATCGGTTCAAAACAGGCCTACATCAAGTTAGAAATTCAGAAACTGAAAGCATCAGCACATCATACTTGTGCAATTTGCACATTTATTCCAAGGCAAGTTTTACGAAAACACAGCACATTAAGTCCTGGAATATATTTAAAATTCCAAGATTAAATTCAGTTCGTTTTTTATCGGCAAGATCAAATTCAGTTACCAGTTGCTCACAATATTTGTCACATTTATAAAAGGTAAGTGTTGAAAAGTAACACGCTCCCAACAGGCTTCAAATAATGTAAAATAGCTGCATCGCATGAATTGTGTACATAGAATAAAGTCAGAAGATTTTTGGACATAATAAATGACTTCTTCACTGGATCACTAACCACACTTTCCTTTTCTTTTTTTGGTACATAACCACACTTTCCTTTTCAACATCACAACAAAATTGCATGAGAGGGAAAATTAAATTTTCCAAACAAAAGAAAGAAGAAATTTAGAGATGCCCATAATCATAACAATACTGTTGACCTTGAACGGTTGAACCATTAGGAAAAGATTACGCTGAAATCTAATGGAGACAAAAACATCACAAAGTTCTTCTGGTATTGAAATTTCAGGCTTTCACATCCACCAAGGGTTCGAGTGGTGGTGAGTTCAACTCTTCTCAAGTTCAAATGCTAAAGAGATTTTTGTCCCTTTGAATGAAAATCGAACTAATTCGTATTTCTAACTTGTAAGCAATCCAAAGTACAGCAAGAATAACAGGCAGGGGTCCCCAGAGTTGTCGGAGAGAGAAATTGACATCAACAAAGGCTCCAGGGGCAAGAAAAGGAAAGAGAAAATGACTTGAAACCAATTGGTCCCCCATGATGTTCTCCTTCAAGACAAAAGGTGATTGCAAAAAGATCCAAACCCCATAAACAATCAAACTCCAGTAAGAGCTAAGAAGTTTTTTCTGAATACTCCTATAAAAGACTTAATAAAGTGGTGGATAAACACCAGTACCAAATCACATCACGAAGATGACTATGCAATCATCAAAACATACTGAATAGCTTTTTCTCTCTGTGGTTGCCAATGGAGTGAAGTAGGATTTACAGAGAGCAGCCTATCAGAGGGTGTCCATCACAACGGGCAAGGTAAGGAAGCTCCGTAGACTGTACTACGGGCCTACGGCCAACTAAAAGGTCAGAAATCTAAATTTCTCTAATATCGAAACCCGAAAGTACTTACAGGCTTGCGGTATGAAATCTCACTAGTCAGTCAAAATAACAGACAATATAGTTTTTTCATGTCTATAACCATATAGAGCTGTTCTTTAGTATATTAATCTTTTACTCCAGTAGTTAGTCCCTGGACATATCGTGCAACGTCATTAAGTGATCAAATGTGCAAGGAGCATAGAGGGAAATCATTACAACTCTTTCCCCCCAGCCAAAAAACCCCACAGCCACAGGGATGGTAGTCAGATGGTTTGAAAGTTCGGAAACATGTAGGACGTAGAAGTTACATGAAATGAATCGGGAATATCTGCCTAAATCAATCTTTGCAAAAGTCCTACTTACCGGCACTATAATTATATACACCAACTCAAGAAATGGAAAATACATTCCACTAATAAATATAACTACAAAACAAGAATGTCATTTCATAAGATCTAAAAATACAAATGCATTCCAGAGGCTATGCAAAAGCATGGATGGCAAAAGGTTCCTTGATCGCACAAAAACAGCACCCATGACCGCCCCAAGCAATACAAGTGGCAGCATCCTCTGCAAATTGAAATGTGCCAATGCAAAGGCTACCGAACTCAAAAGAATTGAGCACCATACCGGCATGTACCTGGTCAAAGAGGGGAGAAGAAACCCACGGAAGACAATCTCCTCCCAAACAGGCGCACAAACTGACACCACAATGGCATAGAGGGCCATCGCCACTGGATCTCGCGCAACAATTGATTGCTCAACGTTTGAGACAGTGACGGGTGCAGAAGGGAAAATGGGCAACAGATTTAGGTTGACCTGCGAGAGCCGGTTGACCAAGGGAAACATAAGGCAGCCCAAAACAACATCAAACTGCCACTTCCCTTCAAGGCTAAACCTGAACCAGTCGGGTGCTAGGGGGCGGAACTTTGCAAGGCATCGATGCAGGATTGCAATACCAGCTAGACCTTCAGCCACATCTGTCAAAAGGCTGTATAAAGCTTGCCCTCTGTATGTCAAGGTTTCTTTTCTGAATCCTGCTGTGTGAGCCAAGAATGGAACTATCCAAGATCCTACTAACCAGAAGGAAGAGATCCAAAGGAGCATTACCTGCACCACCAGAGAACTTCAGTTTGCTATTGTTTATATCTGTTATGTTCCATCAATCACGAACTCTAAAAGTAGTATAATTGGGGACATTTTTAGCTTCAAGTTGAATAAAACAGGAAGTTATTAACCTTCACCAGTTCATAAGTTACTCTTAACGCATCCAACTCAAAAACTAATTGGCAATGAGTGGAGAGGCCACTCAGGCTCATAAACGATTATAATTACCCAATGTGGGACGAGCTCTAACAGTTACAATACAGAAATGCTTTCATGCTTGGGGAGAAAGCTTTTAGGATGTGCAAATGATTTCGCATTGTTTCCAACAGCGAAAGTTCGTCATTTATAAGTACAACTAAAAGCTTCAAAATGAGATACAAAGTGATGAAAACAGCCACCACTACCAACTAATTGATCTGTGCTTGCAAAAATGACTTTCTAAGTCCTACTCGAAAAAAATTACTTCAATACCTACATACTATTCTTTGAAGCTACTTTGCCTTTGTGGAGGAAAATGAAAGGGAAAGAGAGGATAAAAACAATGAGTTGGAAAAAGCTAAATCCATTCCCTTTAACAACCCATATCTATGATAGCAAAAAGCTTAATGTGGAGAATCAACACAATTCTTTCCGCTCAAACTTCATCTCAAGGGCCGTGACCGAACCAAGCTAAGTCAAGTTTTGAAGTGTTCAACCTCAGCTTGATCAAATTGTGCCAACACAACTAAGCACAAGCTCAACTCATTGCGTTAAATCAAACCAGAGCTTGGCTCGAGTTGCCTTGGTAAAGCAAGCTGCTTGAACATGCATCCACTACTGAAGCATTGAATGGCTCCATGTCAGTTGATCTTTGTACTAATGTAGCCCCATTGCATCTACTGAATACACTATGGAAACATGGGACGCATAAAGAACATGTATGATACCCATCATATATAACGAGGTGGTTATCCACTTCTTCCAGTGATTCCTGTCCAGACTCCAGCTATGAACACAACTGTTCCCACATTGGCCACTGGCCAGTAAAGGATGATGCATAAGTTGTGGTAAAGATTTTATGGCATGCATTACCTTGCCTGTGTTCTGTTTAGTTAACTTCTTTGAAAAGCCAAAGCAGTCAGACTAATGAAACTAAGAATGAGAACTGCCCACCTCACGACCCTTTTGGAGCCGCACAAGTCTTAGGTCGGGCTCAGCAACTTGATTAAACAAGCCTAGATTTGTGGATCGAGCACCTCTATTCATCTAATGAACTGAGCTTAAATGAGACGTAAATGATCTGAATCATTTTGTCCATGTTCATCAACAACTTCGTTCATTGGCAGCTCTCTTCTCACAGATATTATACACAATAAACAACTGGTTTGGACAATACTGACACAAATACGAAGTTTTCCCTAACAGCAAGCACAGGACAATTTCAGGTTCAAGTGAATAAACCACACTGCATACGCAATCTTCCAGAAAGCAACAACCACGACATATGTTCTTGATCAATTAACAGATTTGCAAAAACCAATGCAAGATGGGTTCCAAAAACAAGAGAGACCAGTACAAAATACTTTCTCCCTCTGAATTCTTCTATTCTACAGTTTCTTACATAACACAACCTTTCGCAGGACTAATCAACCCTGATCATTAATACACCCTTATGATGTTCATTTTTAAGTTGCATATTCATAAAACTCTATGTGATGAAATATTTTCAGTCGAATGTCTGAGCCTCATGTTTAAACAGAAAGAGTATAACAGGCATTGTCTTTAGGTTCTCATAAGCAATGTATCTACATAAAGGAATACGTATACATGCGTTTACAGAATATGGCAAAAGAACAGGGCATCTGATCTTTTAGACAGTGCAATGCCTATTGATTTAGGAAAATAAATTCCACTTCTACTAGTTGATTTTGTTGTATATCCAACATTATTGACACCTGCGATAATATGATAGCTATTCAGTTCAGCCTGAACATGTATTATGATGAGCAAAGACATGCAAATGAAAGATACAATCATCCATGCGTAAATGATGAAAATAATTCCTGCGACAAACATGAGCCGAGCACATGACAGAAAAAGCCTCAAATCCATTAACCAGTAGTTCATTGCTTGTTTTTGCAAATGAATTGCTGGTTACAAATATGTGCTAGACAAAGATGACTTTCTCACCCATTACTTACAGTGGTAGAACCAACTTTAGCACAAAAATTTTAAAAAAATGCCTTACCCGCAGAATGGTCTTTGCTGTCCATGGCACTATCCAAGGTTCTGAACTAAAAACTGCCTCTGCGGCCTGAAACAAAAACAGCCAATTAATCACTAATTGTGACAATTCTATCAAGATTTGGAGTTAGGCTTTACTCTTTATTACAAGTAAATAATGATAGTTGGGGAAAGACAAACAGGTGACAACCCTGAACTTAAACCCAACAAACCTCTTCAAAACTGCACTTAACTTACATTTGGACAAAAAAGAGGTGATGCGAGGGAAGTGTAGGTTATGAGGCAAACCAAAGGAAGGAGAAGGACACATGAATTTTCTTCATCTTGTTTGCTTAGAAAATACCTAACCAAGTGGAAGGCTGGCTGAAATTTCCTTCCTCTTATTGGTCTGACTAACACTATAGATAGGGGAGGAGCAGAGACTGATAGATTACTTATCTTCTCATAAACTCAGGGGCATTCTTGGCATAAACAAAATATCTCTTCATTCACCTCCTATTCCTTGCAATTTTTTGTGGGGAAACAAGACTCTTTGGCCCTCTCTATCCTCACAACCCTCCATAGTCAATGTACTTCCTCTTCCTCTCTTATTTCCTCTCTGAGTTACACTTTCCCTCCAACTTGCTCAATCCAAGCCCAGTGTACTAATTGTTAGTCTCCAACTTATGAGCAAAAATGAACTACGTGACTCTTTAAACTAATATAATTTCCAGTTGTGGTGTACTTTTTTCCTACTAGGAAGTAGAAGATCCATAGCTTTTCAGAAATGTCACAAGTAAATTGGAGCTAAACTCGAAGGGTATTCATTTTCAGAAAAGGCCACACATTGTCTAGCAAATCCGACAACCATGGCATCACCTAAACAGATTGGCAAAAGGATTACTCTCATCCTCGATAGATAAGTTCAAGATTTGAGCTTGATGTTGGAGTTAGGACAAAACTTTTCTAATAATCAACATCGAAAACCACTCAGGCTGGGTTTTCCTATTGTCTAAACTCTAAACGGACTAAAATCAACTAAAATTCCATTTAGTGGAAATAACTCTGAAGTTCTTAAGCTGTAGTCAAACTTTGAAACGATGAATAATTCACTAAAACAGTCCAACCAAAACAAGTGGGAAAAAAAAAACCTTTCTAAGATTCGCAATCCAATCTTCCTTTGCAACACCTGGTTCATTGAGCTCCGGGTTCACCGGTAATTCCGGCAATTTATCCTCTGCGTTATTGGACTCATGGAACTCCGAAGGAGTCTCTTCACGTCTAAGGAATGAAACTTTCCATCTCTGCAAGACATCAGACGAGTTATCAATCATTATGCCTAACATACACCTCATATGCATATGTAAACATGGAGAGAGAGAGAGAGAGAGAGAGTATTTACGTTTTTGGAAGATTTGGAGAGAGAATCAACGAGGCGAGGGGTGCGATTGAGTGGGAGGGAAGCCCTGGAAGTAGGAGGAGAGAGAAGGGAGGGAGCATGAGAGAGGGCGCGGCAGCAAGGGGCTGATGACATCGTGGCCTTTGCTCATGCTGCATCACAGGGACGAAGCCCTAATTCTTTGCATCAGAAGGAATCGAATTGCGAAAACCCTAATTTCGTGGTTCGACGGACGTGGAGACTGTCTGCTCCGACGTAGGAATCAATTTGCAGTGGAGAGAGAGAGAGAAGCAAATCCGTGACGCCAAGTTGGACAGAGAGAAAAGGGGTCGGTGGTGGGAAGGCAGTCCGTGCTGTGCTGGTTGTTGCCTTGAAGGTAACCACGTCACGACAAGCTCGACATTGGAAGCCAGGACGAGTTCAGCGACGACGTATTTTACGTATACATACGGTGTATTTTACTTAATTACGCATACACGTTAGCTGATTGATTCGGCCGTCTATTTCGGCATACTGTTTTGGCACAGATAAATCCTACATACAAACATATGCATGCAAGTTTTGATATGGACAAGATAATTAAATTCGGCCGTCTATTTCAGCACATATAGTTCTTACTGACAAACATACAAACATATGCATGCAAGTCTTGATATGGACAAGGTAATTAAATTTTGACCGTCTATTTCGGCACAGATAGCTCCTATGGACAAACATAGAACATATGCATGCAAGTCTTGATATGAACAAAGTAATTACTTTCCGAATCAGATGTCTACTTCGACACAGCTAATTTCTACAAGACAAATATACAAACATATGCATGCAAGTCATGCAAGTCGTGTTATGTACAAGGTAATTAATTTCTGAATTTGACACCCCGGGGCTTCAAGTCTACAAGCTAGTAACGTAAACATCTTGGCATTTGATTTAGATTATTGACTTTATACGCCAAAATGGGATTAAGGTGCCTTATTTTCTTTATGGTCCCCCAAAATAATTACTAATAGTTTAGCACCCAGTGCCAAACAGTCGTTGTATGTACTTTGCCAACCCATCAATTACAACTACAAAACCACGTAACCCACTTGGGTTCAGAAATGTTGGGGGAAAACGCAGATGATCTCTAGATTTCGTATTGTTTTTTGAGTCTTTGACAATATGGATGAGTTTGTAATAAAGAAACTCCTTTAGTCCTTCTTTTTTTTGGTAGATAGTTGAGAGTGTCCAAACCAGCTTACAAGCACCCGACATTTCAACTAATCCTTCCTGGTCATGTCGGAACTAGAAAAGTTACAATAGTATCAGTGGCTTGGCTCCAAAAGTCAAACCCTAAGCAACTGCGTTGGAAGCTCACCTCAATTTTTATGAACTACGTGCAAGTAGCATGTTGGTTTGTTATCGACTCCTTTTTTTTTTTTTAACTTTAAGCTTCGTCTTGTCCTTTCTTTGATGAGCACCATTTTGTGGTTTAAGAACTTCCAAGTCATCTACCATTGGCATCATAATCAAGCTTGTTAATAATTGACAAGCTCAAAAATTTGTCCAAATATAATGTAACCTTTGTCTAATCTTTACAATCACTCTCTAACGACCCTAGTAGCACTATCTTCTTTTTGACATTCAGTGCTCATCAACTTATTGAATCTGAGGTGAGCTCAAAGTCAAACAATCTCAAGATGTCCTCTCTCTTTCAAGAATTTGCCAACCAGATTAGGGCTACCTAGTAGCAAATCCAAAAAAAAAAAAAAAACCGGGTTTCAACTTGCATTCAAGTTCCGACTTATTTGCATCAAGAGAGCAAATGCTAATAAAAACTGAAAAAATAACTTGTTCTACAAGCATTACACGACTTCACGAGACAGTAGCTCAAATTAACGTAAAAATTTAGCATAAGAAGTTTACTACCACATTTTTACATTTCTTGTTCTTATGGGTGGGTACTTTTTCAGTTACACACCATTCTCAGACTATAGCAAGACTTGAACAATTAGTCGAAATGTGCACAAACTGGCCTGGACATCCGTTTATAAAAATAAAAAAAAAAAGAGAGAGAGAGTACAAATGTGTAATCCAAATCCTCACTTTTATTGAGTGTGAAAACCAGAAACATTCTCATGCAGAGGGTGTTGAGAGGCCTCTCCCTGGCTTTTCGGTACCGAAAAACCGCCAGTCAAATTCAGACATGTGCCCACAATATCCGAATCCGATAAATGCTAACAGCCGACCACTACATCTCGAAATGAAATTCAACGTATTAGCTCACCCACCAACTGGACACCTGTCATGGTCACCCATTTGTCTTCCAAACAAATTAACCCTTTTCACTCTTATATAAGTAATGGTTCAAGTTACTACACATTCATTCTTGCAACTTAAAGCTAGCTCACCATGACTGCTGCTGCTGCTTCTTCTTCTTTCACTTGGGTTTTGTTCTTCTTACTTGTACCCGAGTTCGGGCAATGCGTATCGGCCCAGATTGGTCCGGGTTCGAGATTGTCGGCTAAGGATCAGAACCAAGCATGGGTTTCTGACAATGGGACCTTTGCTTTTGGGTTCACTCCAGTAGACTTCCCTGATCAGTATCTACTGGCAATTTGGTTCGCGGAACTCCCTGGCGATCGAACAGTTGTTTGGTCAGCTAACAGGTGAGTTTAATGAACCAGAACTCTGAATTATAGTATCACGTAGTTTTCGAGTATGATTTAAGTATCAGTCTTGCATGCCAGCTTATAAACTGAACAGTGAAAACAATTTAGCAAGTCTATCAGGTGGTTAGCACAACTTTGGCCATCTCATGAGCTCTACTTTTTTTTTTTTTGCATGCGCGTGGTTTCGTGTGCGAATTTTGGCCTTCAAAATGTCAAAGATCATACTCTTATTGATTCAAATTTCAAAGAGAAAAACAAATATTCTGTGGTATCTGATTTTTCAATTAGGAAGAATCACAAGCCATTTCTCCATCTCTAGAGTTACCAAAGCTTTTGCAGGTAAATCTGACTTAAAGCCAACCATTTCATTTTCTCTCAATCATCTAACTAGAAACTCTCCCGTCGGCACATCTGCATTCTTGAACTTCGACACCACCGGCAACCTCCTCCTCCTCGATGGCTCCACCACCGTATGGACATCAAACACCTCTGGTGTAGGCGTCGAAGCCGCCATCATATCAGAAACTGGCAACTTCATCCTCTACTCAGCCAACCAACGCATCGCTTGGCAAAGTTTTTCCCACCCATCAGACACACTGCTCCCCGGCCAACCCTTATCCGTCTCGCTTGAGCTGAAATCCTCCAATTCTTCTTCCCGCGGCAGTTACTACACGCTGAATATGCTGCAACAACCCACTTCGCTAAGTCTTGCCCTGAGCTACAACTTGCCAGAGTCCTATGATTCCTCGCCGGATTCCTACAACTACTCCTACTGGTCAGGACCCGAAATATCAAACGTCACCGGCGAGGTTGTTGCCATTCTAGACAAAGCAGGTATTGAAATTTCTGACACATGAATCATATTATTTGTTGTTTTCATTGTAGTCCAAGTGAGAATATTGAAATTTTGGGCATACAAGTTGAGTTGCCACTCTGCTTTCAAAGCCAATTTTGATCTCATTCAAACTTCCGGTACAAAAGCAAATACTAATTCTTTTGTATTAGCACAGTAGTTCTGTCTTGATTGTTGCATCGGGTCTTTTGATTAATATCAGGTAGCTTTGGAGTCATTTATGGCGCATCTTCAGATGGGGCCGTTTATGTGTACAAGAATGATGCCGATGATGCGGGATTATCTTCAGCTACAAACCAATCTACCGGCCCATCAGTTCTTCGCCGGATAACCCTAGAGACAAACGGAAATCTGCGTCTCTATCGATGGGATAACGACGTTAATGGCTCCCGCCAGTGGGTCCCTGAATGGGCAGCAGTGTCAAACCCTTGTGACATTGCAGGTATATGTGGAAATGGCATATGTAATTTGGAGAAAAACATGACAAACTCGTCCTGCACATGCCTCCCGGGTTCTTCAAAATCAGGAACTCAAACCCAGTGCTATGGAAATTCATCGGTGACAGGAAAATGTGGGTCTCAACACGAGAATTTAACGTCTCAGTTCAAAATAGCAGCGGTCCAACAGACAAATTACTACTACTCTGACTCATCAGTGATAGCAAATTATAGTGATATGGAGACAGGTTCAAAGTGCGGCGACACTTGTTTATCGGATTGTGAGTGTGTTGCTTCTGTTTATGGGCTTAGTGAGGAAAAGGCCTATTGCTGGATTCTGAGGGATTTGGTGTTTGGGGGATTCGAGGACACTGGCTCAACCCTGTTTGTGAAGGTCAAGTCCAATGGCTCATCGAACCCAGAAAGCAACACGAGAGGGTCTGGGGCTTCAAACGATAGTGACCATAAAGCCCCTAACAACAAGGTTGTGGTTCTTCCTATTGTTTTAACCATGACCGTTCTGATCGGACTCCTCTGTTGCTTACTGTACTTCAGTGTTCATAGAAGGAGATCCATAAAAAGAGCACTCCAAAACTCCTTGCTGGTTGTTTCGGGTGCTCCTGTTAATTTTAGCTTCCGGGATCTACAATGCAGGACAAATAATTTTTCACACTTGCTTGGAACAGGTTAGGGCAGACTACATTGATCTGTTTGTAAGCAGAGGAAACTGCTTCAATGAGTGGAATTTTGTATGTTTTTTTAATTCTAGTTCTTTATTATTCGGATTGAAATGTTGTTTTTTTACAGGTGGGTTCGGAAGCGTATACAAGGGAAGCCTAGGGGATAGTAGTTTCATTGCAGTGAAGAAACTTGACAGGGTTTTGCCTCACGGAGAGAAGGAATTTATAACTGAAGTGAATACTATAGGCTCTATGCATCATATGAACTTAGTTCGTCTCTGCGGGTACTGCTCTGAGGGGTCACACCGGTATGTCACATTTCTTGAAGAAAATTAATTCCAGTGACCAGAGTTTTACTCAAACTGAATGATGTATTGTAAATCCAAACTTAGTGTTGTAATACTTTGTAATAGACACAGAACATTAGAACTCGGTACCTTGTTCTGAAATTTACATTGGAAAATGATATTTTGCAGGCTTCTAGTATATGAGTTCATGATAAATGGATCCTTGGACAAATGGATATTCCCATCACCTACCAGCCAAGACAGGCTTCTAGATTGGTCGACTCGCTTCCATATAGCTATTGGCACTGCACAAGGGATTGCGTATTTTCATGAGCAATGCCGGGACAGGATAATACACTGCGACATTAAGCCGGAAAATATTCTTCTAGACGAGAATTTCTGCCCTAAAGTATCAGACTTTGGGCTAGCTAAGTTGATGGCAAGAGAGCACTCACATGTAGTCACAATGGTTAGAGGAACCAGAGGGTATTTGGCCCCCGAATGGGTCAGTAACCGCCCCATAACAGTGAAGGCTGATGTTTACAGCTACGGAATGCTTCTTCTGGAGATTGTGGGTGGCCGAAGAAACCTAGACATGACTCATGACGCAGAGGACTTCTTCTATCCCGGGTGGGCGTTTAAGGTACTCTTCATTTTCAAGCACCTTTTAAGTCCTGAAATTTGGGAAATACAAACAAGCACGAATATAGTTTGTCAATATCTAGCCTTAGTCGTCTCACAAATACATGGCATTCTTTTGTAACGTAAACTAACTATTCCTCTCTTAGATTCAACCAGAGTCTCGAATCAATCATCAAAATATCCACATGAGTTGACATATTATAGCAATTCTACGAGATAGTGATAGACCTAGTCCAAATCTCTGTCTCCTTGCTAACTTTTCTGAATCGCAGTTATTTTATAAATGGTCTAATTTCAGTTATGGTATTTCTAGGAGATGGAAAATGGAACACCACTCAAAGTTGCAGACAGAAGGATGAGAGGAACGGTAGAAGAAGAAGAGCTCGTGAGAGCTCTGAGAGTTGCGTTTTGGTGCATCCAAGATGAGGTTTCCATGAGACCTTCAATGGGGGAAGTGGTAAAGATGCTGGAAGGACCAGGGGACATCAATGTACCCCCAATGCCACAGACAGTTTTGGAATTGATTGAAGAAGGATTGGATCACGTATACAAAGCCATGAGAAGAGAGTTTAATCAGTTCAGCTCCTTCACCATTACTAGTCATCCATCATCGCGTGCTACATGTAGCTATTCCACCATGTCGCCTAGATAGAGAGATTGACACGTGATCTAATGGCTGAAAATGCACACAATTTTGGGTACAGAGGATTCGAGGGGACCTAGATAACAACAACAAAAGCATATAGGAACCAAGGCCGTCCCTTCCGGTAGGGGGCTTCTATGGTGATTGATCCCTTCTCAATTCAGCAGAAGGGAAACACTAAAATTAGAGAAATAATTCTTGAGATTATATTGAAACCCTCCAATGCTTCCAAAGGGCCGGCTACTGAAGAATTAATAGATGGTCGTGTGATTCATATTTCAAATTCATCATATTGTTTTGATCAGCCCATGTTGTTCTTCTTTTCATGACCAGATTCGACTTTTTCGATTTTTTTGATTTTTTTTTCCGTTGTTTTATATGAAATTTTTTCAGCTTTCGTATAAGTTTTCATACTTTTCTGATTCTTACGGTCGAAACTGAAAGATGAGAGTATAAAGATTTGCCCCGAATCATGTAAAACATGTGGAAAGAAAGGGAAAATATTAAAAAAAAATTCTCGTCCCGTGTTTGGTTTGAGAGAGAAGAGAGGAGAAAGCTGTACAGAGGAAGAAGAAAATATTCAGACGTTAATGGAGTACTTCAAAAAGATTCTTACCTGGAGATACTCCATGTTTGTCTCTGCGACACCCCAACCCTTTCGGTAAAGAGAGATTATTTTGCGACCGCCGGTGCGGTTGGGGAGGAAGAATATAAATTACGTACTATTTAATAGAGCTGCAAACCAGCCGAGTTTTACCGTGCCGAACCTTATTTATTATTAATGAGCTCGAGTTCAGTGAAAACTTAACGAGTCGAACTTAAGCCAAATAAGTTTTGACTTAACTCGAGCTCGAGCTTGTTCACGAGCTTTAACGGGTTCCAAAAAAACGTATATATATTCTCGCATAAGCCTAATACAATCAAAAATATATTGATTGTGAAGGTATATATTTTTCATTTTTCTATACTCTACAAGAAAATAATCTCAATTTTAGAATAATAATAACATATAATATATTTTTGTAAGAATTTTGTATCAGAATATCAAAATGTTAATTGTAGTAATTAACATAAAAAGTCTACTAAGTCTTGGCTTGCGAGCCAAATCGAGCCGAGCCTCTGTATAAGGCTTGATAACGAAACGAGTCTAGAATTTGAGCATGAGCTTATTTATTTATGTCTCGAGTCGAATTCGAACGAACTTTTATCAAGCTGAGTCTCCAGCGGTTCTGTTCATTTGCAGCCTAAGGAAGATGATGCTAGGCTAGTAATAGTTGAAGGGTATGGAAGTAAATTCACATTTGTCGCCCAAAACACTGCTACAAAACCTGATGACTGATGAGTTGTAGGAGTATACGTTACAACTCACGAATCTCACTTGGCCACGTTTATGTGATCAGTGAAGGGCAGAAATCTCCTTAGGAATCCAATTGTTGAAACAAGAAATTTGCAGAAAAAGAAGAAGAAGAAGTTGAGAGTCAGAGAGACGGATGAACAAAGATGGACTGGACGCGAGATATCGGAAAAGGTGGGAACTGAAGCCGAGCGCGAACATACAAACAAACTGAATTAAGGTTGTTCTCATCAACTTTTATTATTGTCACCTGACTTGTAGTGTGTTAACTTGTACGATTTGCTTATTTCTGATGAATTTCTAGGGTTTCCAGTTGAAATTGATTTGCTTAAATCTTCGCCTACTTTTTAGATTACGAAGCATCGAGCATGAAAATTTGTTTCTGAAAAGTCAGAATTCTGTTGACAAACTTGTCAATTGAACTGTATTTTCGTCATTGGATGAAGTGACCTCGTAGAAGATGAGGTAGTAGTGATTCGAAATTCTTCCAACTGCCTCGTGAAGCTTTTTCAAATTGTAGATTGTCAGTTTGATTGATTTGTCACCTAATCAATTAACTTTTTAGTTTTTCCCTTTATTTAGGAAAAAGTAGACCTGCTACATTTGGTGAAGTTGGACAAAACTTCTAAGAAACTTTCATTATTAATTTTTTTTTTTTAAAGATATTCGAATTCTTTCAAACATGAGTTCCTTCCCTTACTGGAGCGGCGATTGGCATTTTGGTTCTCCAACAGTTAATTTGGATGGCTCTGACATCATTTGGAAGAGCTAAGTGGTCAGAATTTTTTGAAATATAGTCACTAACAGCACTCGATCTTTACGGTACACTTTCCTCCTTAAGCATGTTTATGATCTCCATCATATCTTTGCCACTGCTTAGTGGCTTATTTAGTCTTAAATCCGCATTCGAAATAGGGCTAAGTGGAGGTAATTCTTTTTAACAGTGAGCATTAGTAATGACAATCTTGCAGTGTGGACTCGAGGGGAAAGGCAGGACTGTTTTCTGTTTAATCCCCACCTTCTTCCTTTACAAAATTGCCACCACTACATGTGGCACAAGGAAACTAAACTTGTATGAAAGCAACCTTTTCCAAAATTCTTAGGGTGGCAGGTGCACCTCTTGTCCCCCTTCACTCGTTCTATTTGTGGAATGCTCAAAAAGTTTTCACTGGGAAAGTTGTTTCTATTTAACTAGTGCACTAAGAGGAGTTCTGTGGTAAATGTTGTGCTTAACAAGGTGGTTACTGCTAAATAGTTGACTTGCGGGTTGTGAAGATATATCCTGAGTTGGACTATTTGGCTTTTCGAATCCTGCAGGCTGAAGCTACACCTCTCCTTTTAGGGCTCTTGGAACATGATGGAGAATATGCAGTACGCTGAGGAGCTTGTGAAGGAGTTTCTTGTCTTCAGAGGGTTTACAAGTACTTTACAAACTTTTGAGAGAGAATTAGGCACTGACATAGGCAAAGGATTTCAAGTAGATAAGATATTGGAACTAATATTCTCAGTCTACATTCCCCAATTTCGAGCAGAAGATTTGATTGAGGTGCTGAGCTTTTTCAAGCAGTGCTTTTCTTCTTCATCTGAGACATTGTTGATTTCTACACTATCAAAACTAGAGGTCTCTATTCTCCGTTGTTATGTAGTACGTGCCATACTATCAGGAAGGAAGGACAAAGTTATAGAGTTTTTCGGGATGCATGGCAATGACTTGTTGCAAAGAGACCAGGATTGGACTTCCTGGTTTGGTAGGATTTTTCTTCTTCCTTATCCTGTTCATGATGCTCTCTTGAACTTTTTATCTTTAGTTTAATGATGTTATATTTCATGCAGCCATCCCATACATTAAGAACCCCAGCTCGGATCCACAGTTTCGCATATATTTTTCACAGGAGTGGTTTTACGCCTTGCATCTGTCAGTTAGGAACTTCTTAAACGAGATGTTTAATGGTACCCATATCCTTGAGCAAAAATTCTCAGATATTCGTCCATGCTTGTTCTGAGCTTAATTAACTGTATTCCATCATTACTCTCCCTACTTTCTTACTCCCTCTGTTCTTAATTGTTGTTTTATTATTCCATGATGGGATGTTTCAAAATGTTAGTCCTTTTTGAGAAGTCCAAGTTTATTCCTTGTAAGTGTCTATGAGTGTTCCAAAGTAGTTAGAATTTAGGGGTAGTGATGGAGATGATGTCTTTAGATTTGAATTTAAGTTCAATCTTTGCCTGTCTTCTTAAGAAGTTGGAGCTCTCAAAAGGGAGCAACATTAAGGAACAGAGGGAGTAAATGCTACTGCAAAGTTATAAAAGGAACTATATTATCTTATTGCCGGTGCTAATGAAGTTAAGTAGAGAAACTAATATAGCCATGCCTTTGCAGTCACTTTCACCACATACTTTGATGGCATTTGGTTTTCTTAGTCGCTATATTGTCACATTACATGCTGTTTGCATAGAACTTTTCCTTAGCTGATCTACGCATCCCTGCAATATTGAAGATCTGTTCTGAAAAGATTACTGTCACCCGTCTTAAAAAGGACGTTAGGCAACTTAATCTTAGGTTGTCCGAACTTCAGGCTTTATTGGAGGAAAAGGAAGCTCAGTTATGCAGATCAAGGAGGTAAGGGACTTCTGCATCGATGTAGTTAGATATTTTTCAGACTCTGGCAGTTTGCTTTTTTTTTTTTTCCTTTGATCAAAACTCTGGTTTGGTTACCGTATTGTTTTGAGTCCAGTTATGCTTCATCACCCCTGGAAGCAAGTGTGGGTCAGAAAACCAGCCCAACCGACTCTGTAACCTGGACTCCATTGAACGGTGGCCATGAAGCGGATATTATTCCACCCAGGGTTTCTCATGAGACGTGTGCACCTTTGAGTACACCTGTAAGTGAACAAGAATCACCTAGGAATTGGGTCGTTGCTGGACCTGCTGAGGGTGCTCCAAAATTGGCCTCATCTAAGGTTACTCGAAGCTCAAGCTCAAAAATGGAGGTCAGAGAGAGTGGGAGGATAAATGATCCTCTGGAAATGATCAAGGATGGCTTTAATATTGGTAAGCAATGGTTGCAATTAGTTTCTCTTTTGTCCATGATTAAATAAGGCAATGGCTTTTTGCTCATTAATGCCACTAGGAGGTGGAGACTTATCCATACACAACACAACACAGCACAGGCATGGAAACTCATTAATAGGAAGGGTTATATTTGTCTCATTTCTTTTCAGAAGACTGGATTAAGTTCACATTTAAAATTATTAAAAATTTGTTTCTGCTTTGGAGATTACAATTCCATTCCACTAGATACCCAAAATAATTCCTACTAGCTATGTGAGTTTCCATGGTTTTCATGACTTTTTGTTTTCCTAACTTATTGGAATGTCTCAAGTGGTTGCTTGACTTTTTCATTTCCTACACCTCGATTATGGACATGGCTTCTCCAGCAAAGAAGTTATATTATTAGCAGGTCTTTAAACACTATGAGGACCTTTCCTATTGTAACACTGAGGCTAAAGCATGATGCAGTGCTTTATTCATAATAAATGTTAAAGTAACTTGAATTTATCTTGTGACAGAGACTAGCACAGAAATGCAGGAAGAAGAAGAATTTCCAGAAGTGAAAGTAGAATTTCAGGTAAAAAATTCGTAAAAACCATTGCTGACTTTTGGTCTTTCTTTGCAATTTCCATGCCCCTATTTGGCTATATCTGTCCTCCTTACTTGCTGCATTTGATTGTCTTGCCTTTTATGTCTGTGTGGAAAAACTTGATGCAGGAGACATTCCTGGGCCACACAAGTCCTATCAGTCGATGCCGATTTTCTGCGTCTGGGAACAATATTGCCAGTGCTTCTGTGGATGGCACAGTCAGGTATTTATGATGATTTCCTGTATCATGCTGAGGTTACCTATACAAAGGGGTTAACTTACGGGGCAGACAAAGTGGTTTGATTTATCTAGTTTTGATGAATGATGACCTCACTATTTATTTGTTCCTTGGATGTGTTCTTTCTTTATTTGCCTGGACTCGACACATTGTAGGTGCTATCCTGGAAGCATATCCCACTTGGCCATGTTATCAAATGAATTTCATGATTTCAACCCTCTTATGAGAGTTTTTTTTTTTTGGGTCCTCCACTTATGCTTATTTTTCTTGTTGTGGTTCGATTTATTTCCACTTTGTTTTTGTTTTTGTTTTTTTTTCTTTGCTTTTCTTGGTTTGTGAGGATGTGAAGTTATATGCGGTTCATTTACCATGATATCCAACCCTAGAGGTGGTGCCTTTTGGACCATCTGTGTAGCTTATCATTTTCAGTTTAGAGATCGTTGCAATTGCATGATTTTTTCTGTTTATGTTGATGGAAGGATATGGACATATGACTCAGCAACTCCAGCATCAAGAAATGCAACCATATACTGTGGGGCAGAGATCATGTCGCTTGAATGGGATTGTAAATCAGATCGCTTGGTATGTAATTAAGCATCATATGAACATTGTATAGTCTTTTTTCTGTTGGAATATGATGTTGATCGTTGAATAGTGGAATTGATACTTGTAACTTTACTCCTTGTTTTGAGAAAAGCTTCTGATTGGCACTGCTGATGGTGGCATTAAAGCATGGAATGTTGATGCCAAGAGAGTTGTTTGTGATCTCAACACAATTGAAGCATTTCCGAGGTTCTGATTCAATAATTTAACCTGGTTCAGAAAGAGAGATACAGTGGTTCTCCTTTGTACTCATCTTCATGCATTTGGTGTAATGCAGTGTCTTGGATTTGAAATGCAGTCCTGTGGAACCAATTTTTGTTTCTGCAGCATCATCCAGAGGGTACGTTTTTTCCCTAGATTTAGCATTCTAAGAGTTTCTTAACCTTATTCTATGTTTTACTAAGTGGGAATGTCAATTCTTCTCAATATTTTATTATATCAAACCACACATCAAAAATACCTTGTGCCAGTGTGAACGAGAGAGATGCTGAGAAGGACACAGTTGATATCTTAATGATACACTTCCAGTCCTATATTGCTACTTAAAAAAACATGGATTTTAATCAAGAGAGTGGTATATTCACCACCTAAGTAGTGCTTACATAGAGATGCATATTTTCTGCGTTGGCATTCTCTAGGATCTTTTTCGTTCGTTCTCCTTCAGAAACGTTGTGGTTTTGTCTGAAGTATGCAGTTAAGGCTCCCATTTTTTTCATTCGTTCGTTATCATCATACTTAGTGATTATCCATTTTTTGATTTACAAAAGACATTCTTAGACTTTTCATCTTTGTAGGCATGGCACCAGTTATATGGATAAGTTGGGATTTGCAAACTTAACTGTCTGGAACATGAAAACATGGAAACCAATGGTATGAACTTGTTTTTCCCCTAAATCATGTATCTATCTTGGAGTCAATTTTCTCTTAGAACAGCCTACAAGTCTTTAATAAGCTCTCACCTTTATTGAAGACAGTCCTTCCTCTTGGTGAAGATCCACCAGCAATAACTTCTTTATGCTTCAACCATAACGGGAAGATTTTGGCCGCTGCTGCAACTGATGGAATGATTCACATGTTTGGTATCCTTGTTGTTTTTATCTTTATGTCTGATGAATCACAAACCCCTTGGTTTTACTATTCCTGGTACAGTTAGTTGATAAAAAGTTGAAGAAGAGAAGGATTACTTTTTATTTTTGAACTTTTTGGAGCATTAGGTGATGGGAGGAAGGGTGAATGATGGTACCTTTCTTCTTGGAAGGGAAACCTTTCTCCTTGCTGGATGAGTACCCTGAACAAAGTATATACACCTTAACTTAGCAAAGATATGTCTGCTGGACTACAAATTACGGGATGGCCAGCTCATGATTCTGCTATTAGCTCCATTCTTTTTGGGCCTGATGAGACAAGCATTTTTAGCTTGGGAATTGATGGAAAGGCAAGTTACTCTAGCACCTTTTTTGGGGTTTGGCATGAGATTGGCTTATGTCTGATAGCTCGTGCTTTGCTCTTTTAAATTTGGTCATTCGTTTTTGCCGGATTTCCTTTATTATTATGTCTAGTTAATTATGTGGGATCTCAGCAAATTAGCATCCACTGCAGATATTTGAATGGAGCTTGCAAAACCAAGGTAAAGTTCTTTGGTCAAGAAACTGCAGCAGGTACTTAAATCGCCGGCCCTGTATATATCTGAAATTAAAATAGTTATACGGCAAAACGGGCTACTTGGCTTCCTAGTAGTTGAAATTTTATTGGAGTCAAGATTGAGGGCGTGCGGTTTGTATTCTATACGCAGCCCATTGGTAAATCTTTACATTGTGATTTACGGACTACCTTACAGGATCAGGGTTATGGGAACTCAGTACCTTGGCAACATGACCCTATTCTTTCTTTCTTTTTTTAGGTTCTGCAATCATGAGAACTCAGGACATTGTAGACATGAAATGGCTTTAGATGCTGATGGGAGGAGACTTTTGGTGACATCTGGTTCAGTGAGAGCACCCATATATCAGGTAAATCTCCATTTCCGTTCTCTCTCCTACGTACACACGCACGCAGATCTTTTAGTGGCTTAAACCTCCCTACTCCTGATCCACGTTTCCATGCGTTCAGGTTAGAGGTCATATGAATGGAGTGAAAACCCTTCCTCACAGTGCGGCCATAACCACTGTTGATTGGCACCCAACCTTGCCCTTATTCCTGACTGGTTCAGCCGATCACTCAGTTCGTGTGACATCAATATCATGAAGATTTCTCCTCTCTGATTATTCATTTATTTGTAGCTTTGAGAGTGCCATATGGCATGAAATAGATCCCGTGCAGTGGTTTGACCGCAGTCCTAATTGGTTTTGTGCTCTTTGTCCAGTTTTTTTGGTTGTAGGCATTTATGTCAGTGTAATTCCAAAATGTTTCTCTTCTTCAGGTCCAGAAAGAAAGAAAAATTTATTTTTATCAACACTTCTTCCGAAATGTAATCAAACAACAGATTGTGTTGGAGGAACTTCATACCAAGCAATGATAGTACTGAAGTTGTAATTGGGGTGTATTTTGTCCAGTTGTCTCCGAAGAATCGGTTATTTCACTGTAGAAAAGCATAGCTATTTGAATCCCTCACAACCGGCGAAGCACCTTTCAATAGGAAAACCAAAACTATTTGCGTCATTCATTTATGTGCGACTCTACATCATATCTGATGTTCAAGCCAAAAAGATCTGGAAGGGCAGATAATATAAAAAGACTACTCTATACAACAGTCCTAGTCATCATCCTCGAGATCAAGCACCATCCTCATCTTCCTTCTCAATATGGCATCTTTCGGAGATGCAACAAGAGTTGTTGCATCGTCCCCAAAATCTGATAACTCATCAGCCAGCTCGTCATGCATTTGTTGATGCTGCAAATGACTTGCATCGTCAACAAGTGGAGCACCTACTAGCTTTTTGCTGCCGAGGCTACTTGCTTTGGCTTCTGCATTGGCAGCGTAATCGAGAGAACTTTCATCAAATTCACCCTCCATCCCACTGGGTTTTTCTTCTCCATCCCTGACAAACAGATAACAGAATTATTCCCAAACTCATGTTGTTGAATGTATGGTATTCTTCCCGGACCTTACAGGAATAAAAACTTACAGATGTACACTAATCATGATGAAATAAACAGCCCCTATAGCAATGCTGCGGACACATGAAATTGCAGAAATTCGGACACACGTGTCCAGAACCTTCCAATGAAGGTGAGTCCCACATGGTAAATATGGAGAGGCCTAAACACGTTGGACGGTTTCGGACACATCTATTCTATATCTATTCATATTGGTTTATGTTGATAGCATTTTGGTCAATTAATCTATACAAAGCAATGCCGCATAAGGATCAATTACTGAAATTCAAAGAATCAAATCCACTTTTTGTCTTGGGGTATTGCATGACTAGAAATCCGCCGTGAGAGCGACTGGACTTGCCTTAAAGCAGCGCCTGGAAGTTCATCGTCAGAATTGCCTTTTCCATCATTGTTCTCAT
>JAOTQK010000018.1:20032798-20053017 GCA_025642025.1 Rhododendron ferrugineum
TCAATTTTTGGACATTTTCTTAGATATTTCACAAAATACTTGTGTAAAACTCATAATTTTTTACTTTTTCGGTTCCTTTCATCCTTACTCACCTATATCACATAAAAGTTTAACATAAAACTAACAAATGCAAATATATATACTCCCTCCGTCCCAAAATGTTTGTCCGGTTCGCAAAACGGAGTGTTAAAAATAATGCAATTTTTTCAAGAAAAAATTCAAACTTTTTTCACAAATTAAAATTACTCATTGATATCTAGTAAGTTGTTAAAAAACTTTTGATTTTTTTTTAATACTCCGTTTTGCGGACCGGACAAATATTTTGGGACGGAGGGAGTATATCTTAACTCGTCTATCTGTTACAGTTGAGTTGAGCCACTGTATGAACACGGTTAGACTCGTTACAAGCTCATTTCACACCGACTTTTATCGGATCAAAGGTCTCCACAATTGGCTAAAGGTCACCATGAACTCCCTCAATAAGTCTATATGCACCACATGGTGACTATAAGATAAAGAAAGCAAGCCATATAGTTCATGGACCAAAAGTGAGCAGCGGGACAGGCTAAATATATGGGTAGAATGTAGAGACAGCAAAAGATTGTATTCAATTGCAGAGCTGAGGAACAAACCTGAATCTAGGATACATCTTATTATACAATACTTCAAGTAAATGGTAACCATATAAGCTTAGTGATTACAACATTTGGAGGTCAGACAAGTTTAAGGTACTAAAACATTATCATTGGCTCAAGATGAATAACTCTAATGGGTAAGACCAGTTAATCTGGGTTGAAGCTACTGCATGCATGTGATGTTACATTGGCACAAGCATGAAGGCTAATTGTTATTACATACAAATTTGTGTGTGCGCAATTCGTTATTCTGGCAAATCATAAGTGTTGCTGGACCTTTTGCATCACCCGTCGTCTTGAAACAAAGCCTTAGAAACCGAAACGGAGGGGTTACTCCCGCTATGTTTACTCCCCATCATAGGGGTCTCACATACTACTGGGGTCTCACAGACTACATCGCGGTTTCCCGTACTTCGTTCCTTCCTTTTTGGCCGTCTCTTCAAAGACTCAGATTTTGCTCTTATTGCCTTTGGGGGCTGCTTCGGTGCCCAAACCCTCTGTAAATCTGGCACCCAAGTTGTGAAGGAAACAAATCTTCGAGCCCTCTCTCTCCTCTCCTGAGCCTCACTTAACTTGCGGGCATGCTCCGCTGTCTTGACATCTGGGGGACTCTCCAAATCATGTTCCGGTGGTTGGGAGGACTCGTCTTCTGCTGACATAGAATCGTGAATTCTGTTAGTTTCAGCAGTTGCACATCTGTCTTTCTCCCTCCAAGAGTGATTACTGTCCTCGCTGTTGAGTAGCAAATTCGGGTACTCATTTTCATCACTATAAGGCAGCAGATCCATTTGTGCATAGATTTTATTTACTACATTCCCAAGAACATGCGAGTACCTGCAAATGTAGGCATTCAAACATCATTTAATCTAAGTGCTGCTTCTAACTTCAGGTGATAATGCCATAATGATCAGCGTCTTTGCAAAAAGAAAGCTATGACGCAATGAAGCTTATAATCTTTCTGAAGGACCTAGAAACAATTAGAAGCTAGTGATGACGTTGAATGTCTCCAGGACTGTTTGTATGCTCTATGCAATATATACTTTTAGTCCAAGACTCCAAGGAATATGCAAAATACACTTTTCGTACAGGAATATGCAAAACCAGTCCATCTCCAGGAGCAACATCCAGTAGAAACAGTACAAATTAGTTTCAGCAATATGCTTTCAGTACTAGCGTATCCCATGGTTACTGTCATTTTGGCTTTCTGGACTTTCTTTAAGTATAATAAGAACTTAAAAGTCCTAGTCTTAATCCGCAACCTGTTAACAGATCCACATGGAAGGAGATTAACATGATTCAGAGCCCAATGAGGAAAAGGGCTTGATAAAGAGCTAACAGGATATGTAATCTAAATTTGATGTATTTTAAGTTTGAATTTCTTTGACCAATTTTCAATATGAAACGAAGTGTAACAAAAAAATCAAGTTTCTATGAGCAAAATGAATGCTTACGTACCTCTAAAATACAAAGCAAGAAAATACTATTGGATCAATATCTCAAGTTTCTTTACTCACATTTCTGTATACATCTGCATGCTTTACAACCGCCTAAAAAACATGCATATGCTCCTATCTAAGTTAAAGTAAGAATGCAAAGACACGGATTTCTGGACAAGTAAAAAATAATTTAGAAAAATGTTAATGTTACTCTACTTATAAAAAGCTCAAGTATTTGTTAATTTGGGGCCTTTACACATGTCATACCTGGTCTTTATGGTTTTCTCAACATAGTCATACAGGCTTAGATGCCCATGAAAGCCTCCATCCACAATGTACTGAATAATATCCAAAAGCAAGCAAATCTGCTTCACAAGCTTGCGTTTTGTAGATGAATCAATAGTTGCTGCAACCTCTGACCTGAGTATCTCCATCCGAAGCAAGATTTGCAATTCATATCTAGCACTAATTAAGGAAAATGCTATAAAAGTTGGAGCTAAAGTATTATCTCGTGAGAACGTATTTGCTTAACAAAAGCACCAATGTATGCCCCATAGCAGATTCAATTTGTCATCCAATAAAACAAATCAAAGTATGTTACGAATATGTAAGTGTGTAAAGAAGTTTAAGGATACTCTCTAACTATTTTTTCCAAAGCAAAACTCGTAGATCCTGAATCAGATGCTGAAATGGATGGATCATTATCCTTGTGCTTCTCCTTCATTTCCTTGGGCTCCTTCAGTAGAAGTTTTGTCAAATTACCTGCAATTATCTTGTCATGAGAATCATCTGATTTTACTGCTGGGCTCTCCCTGGTATTATCGGCTTCATTCTTTTGGTATAACCAGTAAATGGACAAGTTTACAACTCGTTCAGCCAATATTTGCAAGTCCACTCCTTTGGATTCAAGACCATCTTGAATCTTCTTAGGAAGATTACTGAAGAAGGATTCCAAAGTCTCTGAACAAGAAGCAAAAGCAGTCCCTCCTCGTATTTTAAAAGGTCCATCTGAAGAAAACAAGGGGATCATTTGTTCACTGTCTTGGTCTGTGCCAGTTACTCTTGGATCTATTTCTCCTTCAATGTGATGACCTGACTTTGATTCATCTGGTTTGGCTAAGCAATCAGAGCTACCCTTGGTGATCTGTTTAACCCAGCATTTCAAAAACTTCAACTTCTTTGACTTATTAAATTTGCAGGCGAAGTAAGCCTCCTCCAACTCAAATTTGGAGCATTCGAAGGCTGCCTTATAGAAGGAGATCCAGGTTAGGTCCTGGAAAACTTGTTTACTATTCTTCTTTCTAATTGGATCACCTAGTGGGATTTTATTTCTGGATGACAAAGTTCCTGATTGAGAGCTAGCGCTATTTGCATTGTGCGAAAGAGCATAGAGCTTGCAAACATTATCATCTGACTTGGGAAATTCCAGTCCCCGAAACTGAGACTCCATGACATGCTCGTCATCTAGGAGAGAGAGAAGAGCCAAATGAGCTGTATAAGGCTGGAGGATACCCATGAATGACTCCCCATTTCCATTTGAAAGAGACACTATAGCCCCGTACCCTTTTCTACAAAGAAAACTTAGCAGAATTTGCCATATAGGTGTGGTTTCTCTATGAACAAACTCACCCATTTCATTCGAGAGTATTTCAAGAACCCTATCAGCGAAAAAATCGCAACGTTTTTTCTTCTTACTTTTCCACGATTCTCCCGAATGGGTTCGCACTAGAAGGAGATTAGATGTGCCCCCCTCAATTCTCACATCCTTATTGCACTTTTGAACAGCTTTAATACGAAGCTTTGTATTTCCATGATCAAATTGTCCACGAAATATTTTATCTTGTTCAAGTGCTTCACTCTCCAAGTTTCCGAATTCTCGGGTATGCACAATATCAGCAGGCATAAGTCTAGGTAGCTTCTTCAAATTGAGCAATTCAAGATCACAGCAATTGCATTCTAAGGGTTTTCCACTCACATCTGAGATCTCAAGAGTCAGATGTGCATTGATAGGTTTACATAAGTCATTACGATACAGATTGTTCGATGAATTGCCAATCATTGGGTAAATCATATCAAATGGGATAATAGCAGAACCCAATACAATTGAATCAGTTGAACAAAACCCCCAACCTAAACTCCTAATCCCATTTCTGAGCAACTCCATTTCCACCTCATGTTCATCTATCTCCACCTTTTCTACACTATCCTCAACATCAAACTTAACATCAATCCAGCTACAGTGGATATCTCTATCAGCATATGCATCATTCACACCACTAAAAAGCTCACGAAATTTCTTGCAAAACGCATCCACGTTCATCAACAACTCATTCTCCACATCAACATTCATAAATTCAGCTAAACATCTCAGCGATCTACTGACCGGCGACAAAACCAGAACCAAATTGGATCGAACAAAAACAGGGGATTCGTTCAACATACCTGAAAGATCTTCTTCCCCTCGCAGCTCCCATGCGTAATCGTGCGTGATCCGAAGTAGGGAACCAGTCACGTGTGAGGCACGAGGCGATGAATTCACCGATTCTGTTGTGATCGGGGAGTTGGAGAGAGAAGTTAGGGTTTCGGAGAGGGAAGTTAGGGTTTCGGAGGGGCTGTTGAAGGAGAGGGAAGCTGGGGAGGGTTTGTTGAGGAGGAGGCGGTGGAGGGAGGAGGAGGAGAGGAGGGGAGAGAGGGAGGAGAAGAAGAGGTTGAAGGCGAAGAGAGAGGAGGAGAGAGGAGGGAAGGTGAGGAGGGTTCGGGCGGCGGCGAGGATGGGTGTGAGGTAGTTAGGGTTTTGGAGGAGGGGGTGGAGGTCGATGAGGAGGACTATGCGCTCTGTTTGGGAGTAATTTGTGGGGTCTGCCATTGGAGATCTGATCTGAGGTTTTGGAGAAGTGGGGTTTGAAATTTGGGGTAGAAGAAGAAGAAGAGAGGTTTGGGTAAAGGGAGAGGTAGGCTAACGTGCGCTGGGGAGTTTGAATGCCGCTGTTTGGCGGGAAAGAAGAGGTTGGAGAAGGAAGATTTAATTAATCTTCTGGAGTAGTGAAAAAAGGCTAAACACAAAAATTAAAATGATTTAAACAAATTATTAAGCCAAAACACTCTATAATACTCCTACTTTAGTCATAGTTAAATGTGGTTGATCTTGATCAGTAGCAACTGGCGGTGACTTTAAGATTTTAGAGATGTGGGGTCATTCATAAGCATAAATTATCTTGTCAATTATAAATAAAAAAATTAATAGAATGACAATTAGTAGTAATAATCTAGTTTGACAAAAAAAAACACATAAAAGTTCAACAAATATTTCAACTAGAGATGACAATTTCAACCCGCCCTACGTTCGATCGGGGCGGGTTTTGTTAAATCTTTCGGGTATCGAGAAAAAATTGAAGAAATCCGATCGGAATCGAATAGGCATTATCCTGTCTCAGTACTCACCTGAAAATTGTTTTATGCATAAAAATCTATTTTTATTCTTGTATTTTTACCCTTACAACTTGAAACACCACATAAAATTATAAACTATTTCTTCCATTTTGCTTTTAGGTTTTCAATAATAAAAAAAAAGAGCGGAGGTCGACAGGTAAACCCGATATCCGGTAGGTGCGGAGGTACCCTAAATTACCCGATCGGGTTTCGGGGCTGTGTCGGGGTCGGGGCTAAGCTTTCAACTAAAAAAGAACAGTAATCAATTGAGTTGATCACGTGACCAAAACCAGCGGGACCCAACCACGACGGTTGCACGAATACGACGTCGTCTCTTCTTTCTCCTCTCTTTTGCTGTGGACTCCAGTGACTCCACACTCCACAAGCCCTATCCAAAAACAATGTTCGCCATTTCTCTCTTCCCACCCTCCATTTCCCCGTCCTCCGCTCTCCGCCCCTCGCTCTTCTCCAAGTTCCCTTCCTGCCCCCACCCCCTATCTTCCTCCGTACTAGGACGTAGAATCAGGAGAAGAACAACAACAACCCTAGTTTTTTCCAAGCCTCCGGAGGAAGCGGAGGTCTCCACGGCGCAAGAGGACGAGTGGCTCAAGAAGCTTCCGGAGAAGAAGAAGCCTCTGTACTCCCACAGCCTCCCCTGCATCGAGGCCTGGTTGAAGAAATTAGGGTTTTACCAGCTTTGTGCTCTCAAAGCCCTTTGGTTCGTTGAAAAGCCCGACTGGCACGCTCAGTTGTCCCTTGACGTCACCGACCTCTACATAAGGTTTGTTTTGTTCACCTCCGAATTCGTGTGCATGATTAATGGTCTTCTCTCCTTTTTTTGTGTGTGTGTGGTAATTTGAGGTTTATGCAATGGTTGTGGTATTCAATTTTATATGATTGGTGTCCACTTGTTTTTTTCGAGGTGTCTTGCATAGCAATTATTGTGTTGTTATTCTCATCGATTCTTTCTGGACGTTTATCACATGCACTTGTTGGGTGTCATTCAGTTTCTTTTTCTGATAACTCACAGTGTTCGGGCCGGCTTACACTTGACTAATCCTGAGGGCCCAATCCCACCGCCCACTTGCGGGGAGCCCAATTAAAGTGGGAGCAGAGCTCCTATTGGACTGGCTTGATAGCACCTGAGAGGTTTAGAACCTAATGCCTTTAGGAGACCTAGGCGGGAGCAAACCCCTAAGTCCCAAGCCTTGACTACTAGGCCAACTCCTTGAGGTTTCTGGGGACGTTTATTACATGCACTTGTTGGGTGTTATTCACTTATGATTCTTGCTTCATGTGGGTTAATGGTGAATTGAGGATTATTCTGGGGTTCACTGGCCAAAATAACACGTCGGGTAGCTTTGGGGGAAGTTGGTTCTTTTCTTGTTCTTCATGTGAGGGCTCTGGAGTTGGTTTGGCGATTGTGAATTGTACTTGTATGCCAGTTTGGTTTTGCAAAAGTTCTGTTCTTGGTTCATTATTTGATTTCTGTATGAAGGGTTCACATTAAATGTCTCAGAGGAATGAAGGTTTGGGTCTTGAGCTGATAAATTGATCATGTAGACGAGGCTTTCCAACATATTTCAGAATGGAGTTGGGGTTTCAGGCAACCGATTTATTAGGATTTTGCTTTGTTGGCAAACGAAGCTATGTTTTAGAAAGTTGATTAAGGATATTGCATTGCATTTTACAAAATAAGTTTTTAGTTTTTGACAGTTGACTGGTCGATCATGATCTCCTGTGGATTAGTATAAGCACTACGTTATTCCAGCCACGATTTGCGTACTTAGCTTCTAGTGTTATTAAACAAGGAAGTGAACATATCTCTGGGCAATAATCCTATTTCTAGGGCAAGAAAAGTGTGAGAGATCAGAGAAGTGAAGTGCTTTTCAGATATAATCGTGTAGTACTTAATAGTCCTACAGCTTTTTTATTTGATTATAACCCTCCAATTCGTTGAGGACTTGTGGAAGTATTTGAAATGCAGGTACCTGAAGACTGGACCTGGAAATCTTGAGAAAGATGTAGAGAGGAGATTCAGTTATGCACTGAGTAGAGAGGATATTGAGAATGCGATTCTTGGAGGACCATAAGGATGATATTTATCAGTCAACCTTTGCTTCGCATTCATGGTTTTCATTTCTGCTGTTGCTAGAAATACTCCGTAGTTGGTTCGTCTTACATTTATATTCGTACTTTTTAGCTCCTCTGTTTTGTGGATCAAAACCTTTTCTGCTGCTATAAATAAAATACTAAAGGGCTTTCTTTTCCATCATTATTGCTCAGTATGTTCCTCTTTAGTTATCAAAACTGTAAAATGCACCATGTAAATCTGCTTCCATTGTGTTTATTCCCCGTCCTAGCTTATAGCCTTGGCTTTCACATCTGATATCCCGGGTCTTCTTCCTTGGAATGAAGGGATTGGGTAAAGGAATTTGATTGCTAAAGATTGGAAATGTAAACCTTGTACTTAGTCTATTGGTAAGAGAGAAGAAGGGAAATGTTAGGGCCATATGTTGACGAGAATATGGTATTCCAAAAAGCATGGGGCTTTAGTGATGCACGATAAATTCAAGTTGTTGCAGAAGAAAGGGCGATTATCACCTGAACTAGGCAATAGACATTACATTACAGGCAAACTAAGGCAATATACATAATACACAAAAGAATAGGTCTTTCGGGTCCCTTCCCAATTCTATGGGGCCTGAATTATTGTTCTTCTACGGTACACTACCACACATTTTACCTCACTCAACTGGATTCTAATGCTAATTTTCTTGGGCGATGTACATACATTCTCTAAGTTTACCTTATTAGGAAACCTCGCCCGAGATGATAGTTCTCAATGACCATCTATACTTACAACTATGCAATCTTCCAACCTCAGAGCATGGGCTGACTGCGGAAAATAGCTTTTGATCACTGGAAACATAAGACGTACATTATCACAAGCAATCACGGACACACTCCTCATGGGCACTCTCTTATTATTTATGATAAAGCTTCAATGAAACTCTGCAGAGTGATAATGAGACCAGTATTCCTTGACAAGCTGCCCAAACAGTGAACCTTCTCTTTTCATTAGCTCCATTGGCTCATCATACTCTACTAGTTTTCCTGTAAAAGGATCAAAACATTGGCTTCAAAATCATAGAATGCTCCAAAAATGAGAGAACTGCTGGATATGGATACTGTTTATTAGGTGGTGAGGATATAAGGAACTAAACTCACCATCACTGATAGCTAGAACCATGGTGCAATCCATCACGGTTGGGATTCTGTGGGCCACCGTGATCACAGTGCAATTGGCAAATTCACTCCTGATGGTTCTTTGTAAGATGGAGTCGGTCGTGTTGTCAATTGATGCAGTCGCTTCATCGAGGACTAGTATCTTGCTTCTCCTCAAAAGGGCACGGCCCAAGCAAAATAGCTGCCTTTGTCCCATGCTCCAATTCGAACCATCTTCCACAACTGAATTTGGACGGTAGCTAGTTCAGATTTTTGGATAGCAGACAGTGTTTTATAACAAAAGAGTTGATAGCAAATAGTTGATCTACGCTTCTAGTGAGAGTTTGGGCCAGGCTAAGCAGAAATATCTATGGAGACATGTAAGAAGGAAATTATTTGCCTTAAATGTGCTTAACTCGAATTCCCGCTGTGTGAAAGCTACCAAACTACCCATGGATAAATGGAGTCTAGAAAAAGATAAATGTACCCTATGATTTACAATTTTTGGCTTCTTACCAAAAGAGTCTAGGCCCTCTTCCTTCTCCTGAACCACCTCTTTCAGCTGACACTTTCCAAGAGCCTGTCAGGATAATGGAAAAAAAAAAACAATCACCCAGTAAGCAATTGCAACCTTAAATAAACAAGACTTTTTCTTCATATGAGCATTTTCAGAACTACAAGAAGGTTTTTAAAAATTACCTCCCATATTTCATAGTCGGTATGTTGAGATAAGGGATCCAAATTGAATCTCACTGTTCCATTAAAAAGAGTAGGATCCTGAGGTATTATGCCCAAACGCGACCTTAAATCATGAAGTCCGAGCTTAGTAATATCAATTCCATCAACTACAATCCTTCCCCCTGAAGGCTCCACCAGACGAAATAGAGCGCTTATCAGAGTAGTCTTCCCACTGCCAGTTCTTCCAACAATTCCAATTTTGTGCCCTCCTTCAAATGTGCAACTTATTCCCCGAAGCACGAGTGGTGCATCAGGCCTGTATCTGATCTGTTTTCACATAAGATTCTCAGTCTGTGTGCTAACTGCTAACAAACATTCCCAGTTGAATTTTTGAATGCACAGAAAATGTACCTGCAAATCTTGAATCTCCACTTTGCCCACACTAGGCCAACTGACTGGGGGCCGGTTCTCTTCTATCACTTCAGGAGCTTCACTTGGTATGTGCATATACTGGTTTAGCCTTTCCACGGAAATAATGTAATTTGCTAGAGTGCATTGGTTTTGAATGGACAAAACTAGGGATAAGTTCAATGAGAGGCCATAGGACAAAGCCATTCCAATGAATCCTGCAATAATAACACAAGTGATGAATTTCATTTGAAAGAATTGCTGGCTGATTATAGTTCTACCTATCAATTTCCAACATCTTACCAGTTTGTGAAAGCAGGCCTGCTTACATAACATTCATTTGCATAGCATAAATATGGATGTGCCATTGTAAGAATTTACTTCTCACTCGTCCTTAAATTTCCATCATCTTCATCATTTTTGTTTGTTTCCACGACAGATTTGGTTTTATATCTGTGGTTAAGAAGTCTAGTTTTATTTGCTTCTCTCCGTGTTTCACCTTTCTTCCCCCGTGTCTTAAACCTCTTAATATTTATGCATGTAGGAAGAAACAAAAATAGTTCGTTTTGAAATGCACCCTAATTTGTGGGGGATGTAGTGACGAACAAATAGGAAAGAAAAATAGTTCAATAATACCCACCAGAGGTGAACGTTCCAGGAGGAAGCAAAACCATGCAGAGTGCTGATGAGGAGAGAACAATTGCACTAAGCATTTCGAGCCGTTGGATCAACCACTCATTTGCTGCAAAACTGTGGAAATTTGGACTAGCATTTACATCAATGAGGTCAAGATTCTTCACAAAGAATCGATCCTCCTCCTCAAAAGCTCTTATTGTCATAGATCCTTGAATGGACTCAGCCAGATGGTTTGCAACCAAAGACTTGGTCGTGCCATTGATCCGCATCAGTTCTTTTGCAGTGGCAAAGTAGTATCTCTGTGGATAACAAATCCCAGTTTCCAGCAAATTTTAGTAGTTGATATTCCAAGATTTAACACACGAGAACAGCATGACAAGGTTTGCCAACTCAGTTACTTTCCTATTTGGTTTTCAGTCACAAGTAACACCTATGGCTAAACAATTTCTTGATCTCCTACTTGTCAATGTCAGTTCAATGAATTTCACTTCTGTTTCCTTTTTTTTGGGCGGAAAAAAGATTTTCCGAGGGGAGGGTTCTTGTACATGGTCGCCTCCTGAAAATGATATTGTGAGTTGCTGTGGTGGTGGTGGCAGTAGTGGGTGGTGGTGGTGTGTACTAGTGTGAAGACAGAAAACTAAGCGAATTATGTGTAATTTCCGTATCATGTAGGTCGATGGTGCTTATTGAAATTTCTTTTGCATGTGTGAGAATTGAGATTTTGAATGGCATGACGTTACCCGCATTGAAGAACCTCCAAAGGAAAATAGATTACCTGTAAGAGGATAGCAAAATAAACCATTGGTATGGAGACAAACAGGACTTGCCAAGTAATAACAGCTAACACTGTAAGATTGGCATAGGTTTGCGTGGTCGTCCCAACACTGAACACAAAGCTAAATGGAACATCGAGGTCAACAATACTCAAATCAGATGATACCTACATAAAACAAAACCAATCGAATTCACAATGTTAGTTTTACGAATATCTTAAATACCAAACACAACGACACGTTATGTATGAGATACTTACCCGAGTCAGTATCCTTCCCAAAGGTGTGGAGTCGTAAAACGACATGGGCGCACGAAAAAGGGAGTTCAATAGCTGCGAAAACAGGGACTTCGAGGAGTGCATACCCAAAGCAACTGCAGACAGAGATCTTCCGAGCAAAAACACAATCGTGGCAAATCCAATAACCAAGTAAACAGTAATCAAGTGCAACGTGCTAACTTCTGGATTTTCAACATTGGCAGCCAGCCAAGAGTTCTGTAGTACTTGACCAGTGACAAATGCAAGCTGACAGAGACAAGCCGTCCCAAAAAACAAGTAGCCCTTGTTCTGATTTAAGTACTGCATGTAAGGGGTGAAACCCTTGTCTCCGACTTCTCTCTCTTCTTGCTTAATCAACTGATCGCCCAGAGATGTTTTGGATTTCTTCTCAGTACGAGTTTTGCTGATGATCTCTTTGGCTGGAGTTTCGCGATTTTGGGGAGAAGATACCTCTGGTAGCCTTTCGGTGCCAGCTGTCTCTTTGTGTGCATTAACAAGCCCCTGGAATTCAGGACTTGAGGCCAGTAGCTGGTGGTACGGAGCGGCGTTTAGGATTTCTCCATCAGACATCAACTGTCAAGAAAAGGGAACCAATGACAACTGTTGGGCAAAAACAGTAAAATTCATTAACGCTATACTGCTCTGTATGGACACTAACCCTAGGCGAAAACACATTGTTCATATTACGCACACTAAATAACTTCGAGTTCCCTAAATCTATGCCTGATAACACATTGCTAAAATTCAGGATGGCACATTTCCTCTTCCCTCCCCCACCTGTCGAAAACAAAATGCTAATGTAGACTTTAAAGCACGATATATGGAGCCATCCATCAGATTTACTTAGAAGCATGCAGGTTTTGACGTACTTTAAGGACATGGAAGTTTGGTATGTTAAGATTAACTCGTGGTACGGTATCTAGGTAAACAGGTGTTTTTGATAAGTTTGGAGCTGTACTTCAAAAATATAAATATCAAAAGAGTAACCATTTGACAGAAGAATAATAAGAAAATTACTAGCTTCATTTTAAGCCTATGTTTTCGTTGTTGGACGGTCAAGACGTGTAATAGCTAGTGTGTTACCACATTGGATGAAACTCGCTACCACATCATCTAATATGGCTATGAAATCCATCTGACTCTAAATTATCTATCAAATGAGAAATCAATGGGACATTAGGTATTAATCTGCAAAGATGCATTGCGGTAGAATAAACGACTTGGAAAGAACCGTTTGAAAAGAGGAAAGACGAACTGACCAAAACAGAATGAAATGCAGGAAGAAAATCCACTTGGTGGGTCACAAGTAAGACTGTCTTCCCTGCAAGAGCTCCCATAACATATTCCTGGCACAATCAAGTAAGCTGGCAGCATAAGATAGCAGGAAACAGGAATGAAATCGGAAAACAGAAGTAAAAATTGGAATGAGAGCAGTACATTAAATAGGCTCGTAGCAGTGTGTGCATCGACGGCACTGAATGGATCGTCCAACAGATATATATCAGCATCTTGATATAGTGCACGGGCGAGTTGGATTCGCTGCTTCTGACCACCACTGAGATTGACTCCTCTTTCTCCTATTTCGGTGAGATCTCCATGCGGTAGCAACTCCAGGTCCTTCACCAAGGAACACGTCTGTAATGTTTGTTGATATCTCTGGTGATTCAAGGCAGATCCAAACAAAATATTCTCTCGAATAGATCCCGTCTGGATCCAAGCTGATTGAGAAACGTAGGCAACAGACCCATGCACTTGAATCTGTAGAAAAGAGCACAAAAGGAACCAAGGCGATCAAAAAAGCAATGTTCCTCATTTCATCTTAGAGGGAGCAAGATTACCCCCTTTCATGCATACTATAACTCTATGTCACATGGACTCTTCAAACTTGCATATTGTGCAAAATATTTACGGGGCATGTTGTCATCTCAATTTAGCTGACATAGTGAAACAAATATAAAAAATGAAATATTTTGCACTGTACAGGTGTCATTGACACAAAATTAGATGAGCTGACACTTCACCATATACACGTACCGACTCCATGGAACGATATGCATGTAACAGGACACAACCATTACTGATGGTACAGGATGTGTGTAAAAAGAAAAGCTGTGGTTTCTACAGTCAATATGTGCTTAGTAGTAACTGTGAACTAAGGAAGAAAAGCAAGAACTTACAGTCCCCTGGATGGTTGGAACCTCTCCAAGGATTGCAGCTAGAAGAGTTGATTTTCCTGAACCGACCTCACCGCATATAGCCACCTTCTCACCAGGTTGAATCTCTAGATCTACATTTCTAAGCGTGGGACGCTTTGATGCATTCTCCTCCCATGAAAGATTGGCGGATTTAATGCAAATGGCATGGCTTTTCATTCCCACATTGCCCTTCTGCCGAATATTTGCATTCTCCAGCTCAGGCGCCTCAAGAAACTTCACGATCCTAGCGAATGCCACTTTCGCTTGAATCACCACTCCAATTACATCAGGGATATTCCGAATAGGGTCCTGAACAAGTCGTAAAGTCGCCACAAACGTAAAGACATTGCTAGCATACAAAGGTATGCCAATAAAATAGCATGTCCCAAAAGTGGCAGTTGACACCAACACAGGAGATGACCAAAATAGCAAGCTATTGTATGATTTACGCATCTGAACTGCTGATAGCCATTTATACTCCACTTTCCTCAAGTTCTCTATCACATTCTTGAAATGACCTTCCCATGCGTATAGTTTCAACACCTTCATGTTCACAAGAGCCTCTGAACTAGCCTTGAGCCGCTCATCTTGCGCCACCATAAGCTTACTCTGGAACTTATGTTGTAATTTTGCAAGGGGAGCGTTGCAAAGCACGGTGAGGACTATAACCAATAGCGATGCAATTGTTGCAATTCCTACTGCACGAATAAGTATAATCAAAGCGAAGCAGAGTTGGAGGCTCGTCGTCCAAGTTTGATGAAACCAGAAGGGAAACTCTCCAATCCGATAAGCATCCACGGTGACATAGTTGGTTATCTCGCCGGCTGAGTGCTTCATCTTAGCTGCATTGGATAGTCTCAATTGCTTCTTATAAATGGCTGCAGTTAGCAAAGACCTCACTTTTAGGCCAATGAGCCTGGTTCTGAAGTACCACTGCCTTTGTGCTAAGGACTCTAAGCTCTTCGCCAAGAAGAGCAATAAAGCCAATACGTAACCCTCGTTTTCAAAGCTTTCTTTGCCTTCAGCAACTTCAATAAAGGCGTTGAGAAGGAGTGGACCAGCAGATAGAGTGGTGATCTTTAGAAAGGCAAAGAATCCGGACACAAAAATCTCCTTCCAATGGCATAAAACTATGGTTTTCAAAACAGACGGTTGGGATGATGGATCAGCTTGTTTTTGCTTGTTAAATAGCTCCGTGAACAGCAAGTAACAAGCTCCCGCTCGATCTTCCTCGCGCAATTCCGGTACATCTTCGTCCTCAAGGGTTTTCTCCTTGCCATTTTTCATCATTGGATTCAACCACCAAAACGACATTTTGCCGAAAAACCCGGCTTGGGAAAATGGAGTAACGGTAGCAGTTTGAGTTTTACTGCTGCCATTGATCTCATCAGCCAAGGGGGTGTAAGTGTAACAAAGTTCTTCAATTTCTTCAAATTTGTAGCCCTTGTAGGTGCAAAGTAACAACAAACTTGCTCCAATAAAAGAAAATACATCTAAAGCTACCTTAGTTGACACTTCTTTTTCATTTAGGACAGCAAAGAGCGATAAGCCGCAAGCAATTGCGGCAAACAAGGACGCAAGAATGGACAAAACCCGCAAGGGGCCTTTTTCGAAATGATTTCCCCTAAGACTTACGGTTAAGCCTACGAGCAACCATATGAATCCCTTAAACAGAACTAATAACCACCAATGTAGAGGAAAAATACTTTGGGACAACCTCAATTTCTCCTCCAACAGCCAAATACCCAAACACAAATAAACCATTCCCAAAGCACCATTAAAAGTGGCAGAAATTATCTGCAGAAGTGAACTACCTTGAGTTTGAGCGGGCAAGTATCCAGACTTTGATGATTTCTTCTGAATTATATTGAATATGAATATGATCATGATCAATATGTCGAAACAAATGACCAACGCATGGTTGATGCACGACGAAGGTTGTGTCACGAAAGCGAAATCTAGGCCACAGGGCAGTCCACCTCCAGCCTGACAGCCAAATTCTCCACAAAACACACTCCATAAGCCCTCCATTTTTTCCCCAACTTTTTTTTTCAAGCGAACTCTGCACACAGTTATCAACTCAGAAGGTCAGCAATTACATGTATGTGACCACTGGAGGCTTTCAACAAGAATATCAGATATGCTACAGTCTAGACCACAATTGGAAAGGAAAAAAGCCAAAAAATAAACAGAACTAAAAGGCTCTCTGCTATTAAGGGACAGACACAGGATTTCTATTTAGTGGGGGCAAAATCGTACTGAAAAACACTTAAGAAGGCGAAAGTGGGAGAACATATGAATTGGAGTCCTAAAATAAGAAAAGAGAACTAGTAACTCCTGCTTCTTGGGGGAGAAAACGTGTTTCGAAATACATGGGCCATGAGTTTGCCTAATCCACCCATTAAATAAAAAAGAGATCGAAGCAAGGTTATCAATACCGTTTCGTATCGGCCGGTACGTACCGTTTTTGACAAAATCCGGTACCCTACACCTCTAATTTCGTTCCGGCTCAAATACCGGCCGGTACCGGAGATACCGGTCAGTACCAGCCAATACCAGATAGTACCGGACTACTTTTAAATTTATTTTTTTCTTCAAGTACCGGACAATACCGGACGGTACCGGGCAAATACCGGAATATTTTTTATTTTTTTTGTTTTAAAAAGTGTATATTATACTATAAATTCTTGTAGGTAGGAAAATAACACTAATAGCGATCAATCCGAAACGGTACCCGGTATCTCACCGGTACTGGTACGTACCGTACTAGTAAGAAAACCGATACTCTAACCGGTACAGTATTCAGAACCTTGGATCGAAGTACCTTCTACTATATATGTCCCTGTGAAACGAGTAATTATTCAGTGAACCTGGGGCAAAAAACAAATTAGGAGAAGAAAATCTCAAAACACAATTTGTGTACAAATAGAATTCTTGAACATGGAGTAACATAGAGTTTTGAGGTCTTCCATGTCGCACCAAAACACGTACCATTAGTGGCAAATTCAGAAACTCGGTACAAAGGGGTTCATGTGTTTCGAAGATAATACTCTCTCCGTCCCCTTTTTAAAGTCCATTATTTCATTTAGGTTGTCCCTTAATAAGTGTTCATTTTGTAAAGTTAGTGGGGAAAAGTTGGTACATTTTCTATTTTGCCCCTAAAATAGATTTCATTTTGAAAAGTTAGTGAGTAAAAGTGTAATGATAATGTCTCCATAGAGAGTAAATAGGGAAAATGAAGGTAAAAATTGATATAAAATGTATATTTTCTTAATAAGTTGGAGTTATGAAGCGGGACACTTAAAAATGGTCGGAGGGAGTATATATTACTCAACATGATAATCGAGCAAACTGAAGCTAAACTATAAAATCAGAAAGAGATAAAGGAGAGTTATTTTTGAGAGAGAAAAAAATGAAGGAAATTTCTCAAGAGTTAAAAGTTTGATCATGTTTAACTACCAAGAGATAAATGAAGGATTATACAAGTTCATAGGGATCTAAATGAGTGTACATAAATCACTCTCTCTCTCTCACGTACACACACGTACAGACAGAGATAGAAAAATGATCAGTTGAAGAATCATAATGATGGCAACGATCGAACAACTTAATTACCGGATTGCATGCACAAAGAGGTAGGTAGGGACCCTTTCTGCTTTCCCTCTGCAAACAGCAATCTTGTGTCTCCTACCAAAGAGTCCAATCGACAACCAAACGCGAGTTCAACTGCACCTGCATCCACGCTAAACCAATCTCCATTGCCGAACAGTCCTCCTCCTGGTTACAAAATAAACACATGATCATAAGTGTTCGTGTATAAAACACACACACACACACACACACACACACACGTATAGATATATATATATCGACCTAGTGATAGAATGACATCGTGAAATTAAACACAGAAGAACCATTCCAAATTCCAACCGGAAAAACATCTCACTGCATTGCAATAGAGAAAAACCGGAAGATCTAAAAGCTACGGTTACAACATAGTAACAGTTTGTATATATGTACATCGACCCAGTGAGAGAATGACGTCGCAAAATTAAAATTCACAGCAACCATTTGCAAAATTTCCACTGAAAGAAAAATTATCCGAGTACATCAATTGGAATGGAGAAAAACAGAGCCGAAATCTAAAGCGATAAACCGAAAAAAACAAGGAAGGGATTGGGGATATTCTTCTCAAATAACTGAGTCGTTTGATAATAGTGTTAGTGGTCGAGGAAGAAATGCTGACCAGAGACAAAACCGCGGGATTTTAAGGCGCAGAGGCAGAGCGAAGAAGGTGTTTGATGGAATCCGAAAAGAGCGTTACGATCATTATATTATTATATGGTGTTGGCAGTCGTGTGCGTGTTTGTTTGGACAAGTGTGTTTTAATTTGTCTCTGTGGCTGGTGCATGTTGTTGCCAAATTCATGAAAAATATTATAGATTGAAAGATATAAGCGACGAAAAATGACGCGGGTTTCAAAAATTGTCATCCATTTTGGGACGGAGGGAGTACTATATATGTCCCTATGAAACGAGTAATTATTCAATGAACCTGGGGCACCACCACGTGGAATCCACACGCTTTGTCTTGGGTCTCATCATAATGTGTGGTGAAAAAGGGGTCTGAGCAGCCCCCAAGAGCATTGAATAATTTTTCTTGTGCAACAGCCCATTTTAGGGGTCATTATTAATCATTAGTTGACCCTTAAAGGGGTGTTTCCGATAGTTAAAAATTTGTAGATTTTTATTTGTAGTTGAAAAGTTGGGTGTTTCTGGTAGTGAATTAATTGTTGATGGGTTTGTGAGTAGAGTTACTGTAGCATTTTTTTTTGTTGACAACTTTTTTGTTAGTGAAAACGAAATGGTAAAATACTGAAACTCTTTTGTTAGTGGAAACGAGATGGTAAAATGCGTTAAATTTTTAGTATTTTTTGCTAGTGAAAACATGTTTTGGTACTAATGGTACGTGTTTTGGTGATAAAGGAGAGTTAAAAATATAGTACTATCATTTAAGATGATATATTACTCAACATGAAAATCGAGCAAACTAAAAGCTACACTATAAAATCAGAAAAAGATAAAGGAGAGTTATTTTTGAGAGAGAAAAAGATGAAGGAAATCTAATGGGTTCCACTAAACTAAAACAACTATTTAATTTATAATTAAAAATGATGCATTATGAGAGGATGAACAGTCTCGTAAAACGAAAAATAAATAATTAAAAAATAAGAAACTCAGCCGAACATGGCCTTAGAGGGTATTTCTGTTACTCAAGAGTTAAAAGTTTGATCATGTCTAACTACCAAGAGATAAATGAAGGATTATACAAGTTGATAGGGATCTAAACGAGTGTACATAAATCACTCACTCTCTCTCTCTCTCTCTCACACACACACACTGACACACACAAACACACACAGAGAGAAAAATGATCAGTTGAAGAATCATAATGATGGGAATAACGAACAACTTACCGAATTGCACAACGAGGTAGGGGACCCTTAATTTCTGCTTTCCCTCTGCAAACAGTTTTGCCTTTCTTTTGCAAACAGCAGCAATCTTGTGTCTCCTACCAAAGAGCCCAATTGGCAACCAAACGCGAGTTCAACTGCACATGCATCCACGCTAAACCAATCAGCTCCATTGCCAAACACTCCTCCTGGTTAAGTTACAAAAAGAAACACATGATGATCATAAGTGTTCGATCGTGTATCTAGCTAGTGATCAGAGAATCACATCGTGAAATCAAACACAGAAGATTTAACCATTCCAAATTCCAACCGGAAAGAAGCATCTCGGTGCATTGCAATGGAGAAAAAAACGGGACAAAACCGATAAACAAAAAAAAAAAAAATAATAAGGAAGGATTTGGGAATAATATTTTTTTCTAAATAACTGAATCGTTGGATAATAGTATATGAGTGAATCGAGGAAGAAATGCTAACCAGAGACAAAACCGTGGGATTTTAAGGCGCAGAGCGAAGAAGGTGTTTGATGGAATCCGAAAAGAGCGTTACGATCATTATATTATACACACAATTAGTACTTGGTGTTGTTTGTTTGGACAAGTGTGTTTTAATTTTGTCTTTCTGGCTGGTGCATGTTGTTGCCATTCTTCGTCCGTTTTTATAATGGAGAGATATTACTTAACCACAAGGGTTAGCTAGGCCGAGTGGTCTTGGCTCGGGACTTACAAGTTTGTTTTTTTCTTAAGGTTTCAGGTTCTGTTTTTTTTTTCCGCAGTAACTTTTGTGGCTACCTTATCTCCACGCGTAAAACGTCTGAAATGACTAGTTCGAGGTTGCACGTAAACTCGCATGAGACATTTTGCATTAAAAAAATGGAGATATTACTCGTATATTCGGGACTGGTGTCTACGACCAATAATGATCTTGGAACTTTGTGTATGAAATCTAATAGTATTAAGTAAAAAGCGGTCCCCCCCTGTTTACTCCATATCTGTGATTTTCCATTACCTGTCGGCTGAATGACACGTGGCGCCAGCACATGGCGCCCATAAT
>JAOTQK010000018.1:20083925-20094737 GCA_025642025.1 Rhododendron ferrugineum
ATTTCTTTTGTGAAGTTAATTCTTTTCTGGCACGCCCGCATACAATTATTTGCCATTTGGTCGAGCTAATTCAGCCCGAAACAGGTACCACTTAAATTTATCTTGAATGCATTGGCAATCCAAATTCTTCAAATGCTTATGCAATCCATTATGAGTTCTAGCTCAATGATCTCAATCATGCATTTATCTTATAGAGAATCTCAAGCTGAAGCTGCTTATTCACATGTCAAATTTATGATTTTCGTATGTTTTCACCTTAGTCTGGTTTTTATCTGTTATTTTATTCATTTCTTTTTTAGAATAAAGTAATTTAAAAAAAATATGACATTACATGTTAATTTCATATGTGAGAGAAGATGTGAAGTGACATTTATTAAAATTACATTGTGATTGGAGCTAGCTCAAATACCAATCTATCGACTTGACATTTCATATCAAATTTAACATCATTGACGTGAGACATTGTTTTGCCGTCAAAAAATGGTGTCATCGTGAGTCCAAAAATTTAAATTGTTCAATTGTAGTAACTTGTAAAGCTTGACGAGCAGAGCATTTTGCAAGAAATCAAATCGATCGGATTTCGATTCTTATCAAATGAAATTTATTTTGACGTGCATTCTCTATTGGGTTCATGGGAAAAAAAAAAGTGCAGTCCCAAAATAATCTTGTGGTCTTCAACTTGTACGGCTTTACACTTGATATACAAAATTGGATTTCGGTCCTTATCAAAGCGATTTTCCCACTCTACTTTTTACTGATGGCGCTCCACTTTTAACGTGAAGTTACTAGCATGAATAAAATGGAGCGCCATCAATAAAAAGTGGAGTGCGAAAATTAAAATCCCAATTTTATACCCTTGTTCCAATAGCAACTTTTAGGACTTTTTTCAATTTTGTCCTTATTTGAATTTTTTTCTCGTTTTTGTGTTTTACGCCTCATTTTTTTACTTTTCCGATTCACCTTGACGAGACGAATCGGAAAAGTAAAAAAGTAAGGTGTAAAACTAACAAACGTGAAAAAAATTTGAATAAGGACAAAATCAAAAAAAGTACTAGAAAAAGTAGAAAAAATTGTTTATGGAATGGGGTCTTACTGTAACAAAAATAATTCAACCCGCGCCTTTAGGAACTTAACAGTAATTTTTACCTTTGAATTCACCTATTTATCAGAAGGGTGAACAAACGAAAATGCTAGAGCAACCGACCGTGGCCACCGACCCCGGCCACAGACGGCACACAGGGATCATTCCGGGCCTCACACGGATGATCCGAGCCGTTCAAATTTTTTTAAAAAAAATTCCAAGTGGGCCCTCAAGAACTCAGCTCCATCCGATGTATGTATGTGCTCGATCCAATCATCTCATTTTTCTCACTATCTCCTCTTAACCTATCCTATCCATCTCATCTCCAAACGATTTTACTTTCAAATCTCAAAACATTTATTCTTAGTTCCCTTCCTCCCCTAACGGTAAGAATAGAATGCGTAATTTTCTTTACTTGAACGTTAATTCGATCCAATAGGGAAAGAGTCCGAAAGACAATTACCCATATATTGCAATGAAAGTGGAACACCAAAAGAAGTACGCCATGTTAGATTGTGCATCTTACGTAACAAGAAGTTGAGTCGTGAAAAGAGTATCCACAACTCTATACGTAATGGTCATGTTAAATTATACTATGCACTAATCATTGTGATGGAGGCTGCTATTATGCCTCTAATTTCTACACAAATATTTTGCTTTATAATACTACTAGAAAAAATCCGTGCTATGCATAATCAGCGCATAATTGTGATTTTAAAATTCACATTTAAAATAATATTTTGAGGTAAGGCACCATATTTTTTGTTTATGTTTAAATTTTCTTAGGCGTAAAAAGTATGCCCTGTTACCACCAGTACATAAATGTGTTCATCAAGAATGAAATTGAGTAATTCTATTAATCAAATCACTAATTTAGCATAGGTTCGGTGTTATTATCCTTGCATAGTACAGGTTCATTGCTAGTACGGGTTCATCGAGTATGGTTGACGATGTTATCTGCTGAATTAATGGTAGATTGCAGAGGCATAAGTTCCAGGGCGTGTGCAGTCCTGGGTGACAAAATTGTTGTCACTAAAACTGTTTAGTGATAAATTTTTAATGTTTAGTGGCATGTAGTCTTTACAGCTTATGAAATGCTTGCGTGGTGCCAATATTTTTTTTTTATCTGTGGATCTTTTATTCTGATCTCCAGTTCAACTGAAAACTATATCAATACGATAAAAGTTGTGTTTGCATTTCAGATAATCAGATACAAGTATCCTGGGAAAAATGGGACTGGCACACGAGACTTTGGGAGAACCGCGAGAGATGGATTGATTTGGTTCGGTTTCTAGGCGTACCAAAAACTTAACCGGTATGGTGGTATACCGGTACCGACAGTTCCAGAGTTCTTGGACCAAAATTGAACAGTATAATAGCTGGAACCAAATCAGCCCAAGCCGCAAAAAAAGGTTCGGTTATGGTTCAGCTCCAAAGTTTTACACTAAAAATATCAGCGCTATGTCTAAACTAGCTAGTTCACCAAAAGTTAATTCTGCCTATGGAGGCATTCTAAACTATCTATAATCGTACTTCAAATTTCCAGTAGTACAAACGATGCATAACTCACATCAGTGTATGTTTTCTGCAGTAGAAAGAAAAACTGGAAGTGCAAGATTATTTTGGGAGGGCAAGTAAATGGAGCACAAAAACAAGGAACATCCTACAAGGGGCATACCCCAGGAAACTAATGAAGCAGAAAAAAGCAGCTAGCAATAAGGAAAATGCGACAGAACATCCAGATGAAAGCAAGGGCAGAGCAAAAAAACCATCAAATAAAGAAGATCAAAAGGAGCAGCAGCGGACAACAGGAGCAACCACCAGAAACAAAAGCAGATGAATCACAGGAAAGCAGCAAGTGGAGCACCATCAAGAAGCCAGAGTGCAGGAGACAGAGGCCATCCAGATTACCACTTGATTAAGCATAATCAGCAGAATTCACACCTTCAGTGACATGAGCAATAGGGCCAGTAGCAAATCCAGTAATGACTGGGAGAAAGAAAACACCACAAAATCAAGTCTAAAGACATTAGCCATCTGTATAACATCTAGTTGTACAACTCATGCACAAGCTGATAACTTGAGCAGACAAAAAAAAATCTAGTATTATAACCTCACATCATAGCCTCAGTTATGACTGTTATGTAATGTTGACACGAAAGGGTCTAGTCATTCCCATTACAGTCAAGTAGTCATCTGTCATCCTAAGAAAAGTCCCTATGTCAAGTAATTGGAAGATGGTGTTCGTATATAGTTACAAATTGCAGGCGATCACTATATATAAGTACAGTAGCTTCTAAAATCAAAATGATGACTGCATAGCAGCAAATTGTGCAACAAGATGCAATGGTCCCTTCCTGCCGGCTTATTTGGCCATTTTTACTATCCGGATATCTTCTAGTTTATTACTTTTAAGATGATTTTGAAATCTTTGTCTACAAAAGCAAAGTGAGATCTTTTGATTGGGAAATCTTTTAGATATCAATTGTCGACGTAATTAAAGGTCACGACTGCCCAAAAGGGACAAAGAAATTGGGATGAAGGAGCATTTAAATGCATAGGAAAAAAAAAAAACAATCGTCAGAAAAAGCGAATAAACATCATATAGCAGAAAGCTGAGCAAAGCATTATCTCCTCCACTTCGAAAAGACAAACAGATAAACAGAAAGATAAAAACTACTGGAGTTAACTTTGATAAAAAGGAAAAAAGTGATTAGCTTTGATATATCTTATATATACACGTGCACGTATATATAACTAGCATCGTGCCCGTTCAATGCACGAAAAAAAAAATGTTGGTATTTTTTTTGGTCCCGTGTATTAATCGGTCACAACGCTAGCCAATAAAAAAGATAAATTTTTTTTTTTGTCTCCGTGTACGTGCACACTACCATTGTTTCCATTTTCCATGCACATGAAGACATATATCTACTATTATAAATTAACAATTTGAAGTGTAAATAAAATAAATTCAAATTAATTTGCAATTGAAAAAATTATAAAATAAAAAATGTAAAATAAACAAATTAAAGCTACAAATTATGATATTTATTTATCTTTTTTATCTAATAGGGTAAAACTTAACTCCCATTTCCCTAAAATATCTCTCTCTCTCTCTCTCTCTCTCTCTCTCTCTCATTAAATTTTAAAATATTTAAAAAATTAAAAATCCAATAAATTAGGAATGGGTGTTTAAAGGCTTGAGAGCACACAACACATTGCTTAGTATATTAATGATCCATTGATTCGTTAACTTTGATAAAAAAAAAAGGATAATTTTTAAACTGAATACTGTTGATGTGAATCTGAATACAAGTAAGTGAGTACGTAAAATTCGTAAACACGTTAACCAAAGCTTTTAATTCAAAGATACCATTAGCCATGAAGTCAATGTCAATTTGCAAAAAGTTGGCAAAGAGAAGGTTTTACCTAAACATCAATGACAAATTACTTTCTTATCAGATTATATAAATCACAGTTTCTTTGGGCCAAAAGAATAAAACAGATTGTCAAGTGTATAGAGCTATCCTAAATTTTTTTTATGGAAGTGCAAATTAAGTAAGTCTCTTAATCAGCATTATCTAATCGCAAATATAGCATCGATAAGTCAGTAAATTATACGATAATGACAAAGAGGGAGTGTATATTGTAAAAAGTAGAGTACCAAAATCATTTCCCAAACTCAATTATATCAGTTGATATAAAGAAGTACTCACTAGCAAGTGCATATTAAATGGATAGAAACAAAAAATTAAGGGCCCAAAAATTAAATGACATGTATAAAAATTTTAGAAATGGCAACAGAAGTTAGAAAGGAATTCTTTTACGGATAAGTAAATGCAATTTGCTATTCTGGTCGTAGCAAAAGAGAAGTTAAATGATCGGCAGGGAATGAAGTTGTGGTTACCTCAAAAGTCAAAGCAGAAAAGGTTGGATTGCGGTTATTTCTCCATAATCTGCACAGAGAGAGAGAGAGAGAGAGAGAGAGAGAGAGAGAGAGATCAGCAATGAAACAAAGAAAGCATGAGAGGGGAAGACATATTAAAGAAGAAATCACACGAAATTGGGGGATCATCAGCTTACCAATTTGCTAGTAATTGATCTTGCGATTGAAGTTCTTCGTGATCTATCGAGATTGATGGAATATGGCGGATCTTGTGCCACTCCGGGCCGATTTCCTTCTTGCATCTTTCCTTAAGAAGAGGACAATCATAAAAATACAAAGAGCGTAACTTGGTGAGGCGTTGCATTACTTCTGCTTCGGGCAGTTTCATCAGTTTATCTGCATGAAGAATAGAGAGATATTGAAGAGAGGAAAGGTTTCCCAGCCACTCAGACAGAGATTCCAACCCACGAAAATCATACAGTTTCAACGCTTTTAAGGCAGTGAGATGCTGAAGGTGCTCTGGCAGAGACTTGACACTTTCTTGCCCTTTTAACCTCAGGGACTCCAGGGAAACCAAGGGGTACTGAAGGTGGTTTCGTTGTTGGGTGATGGCTTCATCTTCCCCCTCTTTCTCTCCAGCAGCAGCAACAAAAGGATCAGGCCAGGGGAAATAATCAAGCTCAGTAGAGAAATTACCAATTTCCAAACTTCTAAGGCCAGTGAGAGAGAGCAGCAACCTGGTCCAGTCAGTTGTCAATGTCTCAAAGCCCTCCAACAATAGCTCCTTGAGGGACATGGGCTTGTTAGGAACAGGGTTGGCCACCATTAGTTTAGGGCAATGACCTATCGTTAAACTCCCAAGAGATACAGGGAGGTATAGCCCACTTGGAAAACATGTCAGACTAGAGCAGCCCCACAGACTAGCTTCTGAGAGATACGCAAGATTTCCTAGCCCACTGGGCAAAAATGACAAGTCGCCGCAAAAAGAAATTGAAATTTTTCGTAGAAATTTGTTTTTTACCAGCATTCGCTCGAGTACCAAATTGAGCTCTGGCCCTGAGACACTAAAGAATTCCAAGTGCTCTAGTGTGGTAATTGTGCTGCTCATCTTTTCTAATGCCTGGCTGCTGGGAGAAGAAATTATCAATTCCTTAATTGATGGGAAATGACCTGGAGCAGTAATCAACTTCCCACAATATTCCATCTTCAACAGCTCAAGGCAAGGAAAAACGGATCCAGCACACTCATCTGCACCCATCCATTTCACTAGGTTTGGTACAACTCTTAGGATGAGTACTCTTAATGATGGAAATACAGCTGCGCCTTCACTAATAGGACCATAGAACTCAGCACCAATACATTCCAAGTTCTCCATCTTATCTATCACAACCTCCTCAAGACAAGGAAGGTGCCCCAGTGCTGGAACTTGTTTGCATTTGTTGCAGTACATCAACTTTATCTTAACCAAATTACAAAGCACCAACGTGGAACTTGGTGTCATCAACCATGATGCAAAATTTTCGCCTTCAAAGCGCGTAATGCTTAAGCCTTTTAAACTGTTGTGTGGTAGAAGGCCTTCCAACACATCTTCGTCGTTAATCTTTTCTTCTCGTCTATCGCTCCAGCTAAAACTTAGCACCTGAATGTATGGCTTGCATGACAAATTTGCTTTCTGTGATTCTGCTCTGTTTGCCACATTCTCAAGTCTACGAATCTGTAATTCGCCTCTGAGGTTGGTTAAGAATCCCAGCTCTTCAATTCGGCGCCCTTCGTCTTGTTCCACATCAAAAAATGGTAATGTTTGAAGAGAAGTTAATTGTCGTATTCCTATGGGCAATGAAATTGGAAATGTTATGTAAAGATGTCTCAAACTAATCAACTTGCAAAAATCTGTTGGAAACTCCATCAATCTGCTGCTTCTTGGCATATTCAAAGTCTGCAAATTATAGAGCTTACATAGAGAATCAGGCAACCTGTCGATAAGAGTCTCTGAAACATTGAGATACCTTAAATGTTTCAACTTGCCAATTGACTCTGGCAAATTTTCAGTGCCAAAGTCAATCAAGTCAATTTCACGTAAGCCCTTAAATTTCCTCAATTCACAGTCGAGCAGATTGCCTGAGAAATGCAAGGTTCTTAGTCTTCGAGCTCTTACTTTTGGAATACTTATGCCTTCCTCAGTCCCAGAAAACAACGGTAAATGGAGGGCCTCAGGGACATTGCTCACCTCTCTAGACCTTGAAGTTATGCAGTAATTATTTGAGACACTGAGTGCAAGATCATGTACAAGATCATGCATCTTGCAGCTTTTTATATTTCCGTACTCATCCTTTTTGACATTTTGTAATAAAGAGTTCCACAACAACACATAGAAATAATCATTACCTATATCCTCCATCAACAGATTACTTTCTTGAGGGGGCTGAAGATACCCCTGGGCCATCCAGCGCTGGATTAAGTCATCCTTTACAATATTATCATCCTTTTGAAAAAGTGAACAATATGCAAAACACTGTTTCAAAGATGCTGAGGGTAAGTGATTAAAACTCAACAATAAAGCACTTTCCACATTATTGTCACTTCCAAGTGAATTCCATAATCCACTCTCCTGGATTGACAACCACTCATGTTCAAGCTTCTTTGAGTACATCAAACCTCCTATTGCCTTTACAGCCAGCGGCACACCCCCACACCTATCCACAATCTTTTTACCAACCTCCTCCAAATATGAAGTTTTTCTTGGCCCTCCAGCAGCAAATGCTCTTTTACAAAACATTGTCCAACTATCATCAGGTGATAGTTCACTTAAAGGGTAAACAGAAGAATTTTGCAGGACATTCACAACTTTATAATTGCGAGTCGTGATTAGAATTCGGCTTCCCTTATCACCACTTATTCCAATCAAAGCACTTAAGAGTGTTTCCCATTTTTCGGGGATCTCATTCCACACATCGTCAAGCACCAGCAAATACCTTTTCCCACCAAGCTTTTCTTTAAGCTTTTGGACCATTCCCTGAGTATTTGACTCGTCGAGTTTAGTTCCACCAAGAGATAATTCCACTTGATTCAGTATCTTTTCGACTCGAAAATCGTTAGACACACAAATCCACATTCTATGATCACTAAAACTCTTCACCACCTCCGGATTATTGAAAACCAGCTGAGCAAGGGAAGTCTTGCCTAACCCTCCCATCCCTACAACCGCGGTTACAGGGATATAGTTCTGATCGTTGCTTTCGGAGCTTTGTAACATCTCTACTACTTTTGTTACATCAACACCTCTTCCCACAATTTCAGATTCGTTAATATAGGGGTGAGTCTGCACAATTGCGGGAGCTTCTATAGAACTGCTACTTGTTAACTTTACGGGGCTAAGACCAAGTTCACCATTTGCAATTTTGTAAAGTTTATCTAGTGATTGATGGATATTCTTGACCTTAGAAGCCATCTTGAGACGAAACGCCAACGGGTTTGAGAGGGAAAAGAAGTTGCGTACCTTATTCCTAATTCTGTTTTCCAACTTCCTTCGACAAACTTCATATGCATACTCATCCAGAATGTCATCAGCTTCGCACGTCACCACCTTGAGTTCCTTCAGCCAATTCTGCACCGTTGGTGTCCCCATCTTTTGCCGTTTTTCAGCATCATTTAATAAAATCTGGGCAGTTTTAAACCTTTTGCTGAGGCTTTCAAGCTCTTCTTTGAAACCCCAAGCAAGGGTAGGCCCTTCAACAGCAAGTGGAAGCACCTTCTCTGCGATCCCCTCAACTGCAGCAATAACGAGAGATTCCATCTTTGTTCTTGGTTTGTGAAGATAATTAAGCACCAAAAAGTATGTCAGTTTGAGGTGAAGAGAGAAAGAGAGAATAATCAGGAGGAGAGGAGTAAAAAAAAAGACTTAGAGTCACAGAATTAACATTAGTAAATCACCTTGCATTAGTAAAAAAAAGACTTAAGAGTCAAGAAATAGTGGTCAAGGCGCTACCAGCTTAGCTCCAAATGACTGAAATGCAGATTAGATTGAAATGCAGATTGTAATTTCATTGAAATGTAGAGTGAAATTCCTTTGATTCTTTGTATTTCATTTCATGTTCATTTCGGGTGTAATTTCGTATAAGTAGGGATACTAATCATTGTAAAGTCAAGTTCGGTACAATGAAATGAAAATCAAGATTCAGATTCTTCTCTCTTTTGTTTCTGTTATGGTATCAGAGCCCTAGAGGCGTGAGTTCCGTTGTTCGTCGATCAACAACCCTGAATCAACCAGATAATAAGGGCTGGCCCCGGGGTGAGCCCAACAAGACCCCGGGCTTGGGCAACCCCCCACCACGGGGCAACGAAACAAAAAAAAAAATCTCTGTGTTCTGTGTATTGCTTTCTCTCTCTCTCCCTTCAAATTTATTAGAGGGGATTTATATTTGGGTAATTCGAGACAGGTGCGAACAAGTTGCACTTTGTAGGCGCGTTTCGAATGACTGTTTGATAGAGTACCACCATTGATTGCGGTCTCTTGATGTCGTGTGTGTGGACTGCGAATGTTCGCAGAAAGTTATGGGGAAATTAAGTGAGCTTTACATATAGGACTACATATACGCGGTATTTAAGAGAGAGACTTAATTAACTTGAGATGACTGCAGGGGTCAATTGATCACTATTACAAAGAAGGTTAAATTCGTTGCATTTCAGGAAAAAACAGCCAATCGACGACTATGGCTTGACTCACTTTTTCGGAGTAAACGAAAAACAGCCGACGACTTGGGCTTGACTCACTGTTTTTGGAGTAAGGAATCAGTGGCCAACATTTTGAAAGCCTTTTGATCTAAAATTACAGAAGTAATGTATATGTCTGTAAAATGAATAATGCTTTCACATCACTAGATTATGCGTGAGTTCCGTTGTTCATCGATCCACCTTGAATCAACCAGATAATAAGAGCTGGCCCCGGGGTGAGTCCAACAAGCTCCCGGGCTTGGGCAACCCCCCCACCATGGGACAACCAAACAAAAACCGGGCTTGGGCAACCCCCCACCATGGGACAACCAAACAAAAAAATAAAATAAAATAACCATGAAGTTTGTGATAAATAAAAGAGGGTCTTTGGGCCAGTGGTCAGGCTATGTATTTCCATTAGAAATGGTCTGGTTGGAGTCCTATCACCTTTCTTTCGTTCCTATTTTTTTTTTATCTTCCCATAGGAAATGGTCAGGCCATGTATCTTCATTTTTTGTCTTTCCATAGGATATTTTTTCTTTAATTTGCTTAAGCCTCCTACTATTATTTTTTTTCATTTAATTTTTTCATGTGATTTCTACTATTAAAGTTAAAGGGTTTATTAAACTTTATTATAATAAATCTTTTTATGTTTTAGTCAAACTATTTTACTTTTATATTTCTATTTATTACAATACCTCATATAGACGTTAAAATGTTTATATTGATTAATCTTACTCATTTAATTTTAACTTTAGTAGGATTTTTTGCTAAAAAATATTTTTACTTCTTTAATTTTTTGAGAGTTAGTGTAATTAAGTTGTTCAAATTTCATTCAGATGTGTTTTTCAATTGTGTGATGATAAGATTTTATTGGGAAGATGGTAGTTTCCAAATGGTATGTGTACGTGGTTACCTATCAATATAGTTGAATATGGTTGGGAGGATGGAGATCGAAAATGAGGTATAATAACTTCGACTCCCCCTATTCTCTCTTATCCCAGTTAGGGCTCGCCGCCGCCTGGGGGGGGAGGTGCAGCCTTCCCTCCTCCCCCCGAGCTCTCGATCATCTCTCTCCTCTTTTCGTTCCCTCCTTCCCTCCCCTCCGTTCCCTCTTCCCTTGGCGTTGGTTCGT